>LWCB01010268.1:0-13684 GCA_001630525.1 Coelastrella sp. M60
AATATGAATGTATGATTTGTAAGGTTGAACCAGCTTTTGAAGTCAGGTGCATGCACGCGTAAAGTCAGGTAGCTGTACACCATCTTCTGCTTGCCTGAGTAGACGCAGTGCTGTTCCATGTGTTCGAGATGGCACAGCCATTTTAGGGTGATCATTGGTCAAGAGAGCTGCATTGGCCTCAGCTGCTGCTGGTACAGCTGCTGTTGCTGGAGAGATAGCCCTGTTGAGCATGTTCAGCCGCCGCAGCTTTGCAGGCTGCCCGGCTCAAGTTGAGGACGCATATAACAACACATACTATGCCAATGCCTGACAAGCCTTGCGACTGTCAAGCCATCAGAAGGAGTAACATCAGCAGTCCGACTTTGTCTCAATTTAAACTTGAACCTGCTGCTGTCTCACCATCAAGCTCTCTGCAAGCCTTGTACTGGTAGATCATCTACCATGATGTTGCTCTCAGAGGACCTTCAGCCTCCAAAGTCCAATACACTGAACATGGCAAGTCCAATACACTGTACATGGCATGTCCAGCATAAGCAGCTATACTTCAAGCACTTTGCAGCACACATTCTGCCGCTTGCTGCTGGAGATATAGGGATAATAAGGCCAGGTCAGTCGGCAGCAGTGATCTGAGCTGAACAACATGTCACCAGGGACTGCTGATGAGATCATGGTCACATGCATGCCTTGTTATCCTAGTCGGGGGTCAGCACTGCTTTGAAGCCATGCAGCACATATGAAGGCAGAGCAAACCTGCAAAGGCAATGCAGTACTGCTGGCAGCAGTCTCCTGAAACACAGAGTACTGTGCAAGTAGCTACAGTAGCAGCTGCAGCTGATGTCACATGGCACCTGTAGCATTGCAGAGTTGTGCACCCAACAGCAGGATGACTACAGGCTGGGTAGCACTTGTACGAGTGTAGCTGCCTCACTTCTCTCAAGAGGGTTGCTTGCACATAAGTGGCACTTAGCAAGATACCACAGGTGTGTGCTTACTCCTGATCAGCGCACTGCATCTTGCAGCTTGCTAAAGCTTTTTGCTGCTCATCCTCCGTTCTTGATGCTCCTTGAGTAGATCTGGAATGCAGACAGCTGTCCTGGCAGTGCGGAGCAACTACTGCAGCAGAAGGGATACTGCTTTGCTGCCAACAAACCATGATGCAATCCAGATTGCATGGTGTGATGCACCATGAAGGTAGCGAGGAGTGTTGATCAAAAGAAGCAGCCTCAATGCCAACCCGGGCATGCTGGCAGGCTGCTTGTGACTGCGGTTCTCCCTGCACAACGCTGCATGCTTGCTTGTCAACTGTGTCACCTGCTGGAGAACATACTGCGCTGCTGTGCTGCTCACTACTAGGATGACCAGCTCCAAGGCCGTAGATCTGCAAGAAAAGAACTGGAACATGACCTGTGCTGGAGCTCAAGGGCAATCAGCAGACAACAGTCGCTCAGGCAGCATAGGCAGCAGTACAGAGGAACTCAACAGAAGATTCAATTCATGCACTGTGTTATGCATTAATTCAACTTGTGCTGTGGCTGTTGGCCCAAATGAGGCTGCCTCATGGTGTCTGGTACACGTATGGGCAAGCAGTACTGTCAAGTACACTTGACGCTTCGTCAAAGGCAACCGCCTTCGCTGCTCAGCCTTCCTAGACTGCAGCCCTGAATGCCCAGTAGCTGCTTGCAGTTAACTGACACCATGGATGACGGCAGCCATTTAAGCTTGTTCTGTTTTCATTACTAGTCACTCAAGAAGTTCGTATTGCGCACACGAAAGGGACCGCAGGAGTGGGGACAGCTACTTGCACTCATGGCCAATCACACACCCATTACCATTTGATATTACTTCAAGTAACCTACTGAAGGCCAGCAAACCACGTGGTAACTCCAGATTGCCGTAGAAAATCCCACGTCGTGCATACCGACAGCGTGAGGCTCCGTAGTCTGCACCATCGCTGAAAGCGATCCAAAGCTGGACTAACGGGCTCATATTTTGAATAAGCAAGATATTAAGCTAAGAGAACGACAAATCTCGGCCTCATTTTCAAGAAAGGTCCAGCCCAGTATACTGTGACAGATGCTCAGGGAAGCAGCTGGCTCCCTCAGTGAAAGTTGGAAAAGTAACCAAATGCGAGACTGATGCGTGGCTCACTATTCATTGAGCGTCAGTCTACGCTTGATAATTCCTATGAAGTCAGAGGTCACTTGAAATTTGCGATCCATGGATTGCAGCAAGTGAAGAGCTGTGCAAAAGTTTCATTCGGACTGCCCGAATATTTGTGACAAGCTGAAAGGTGGCCAGGGGCTGTAAATTGCACGATCTATGTCAACAGCGTGAGGGTTTAACGGTGGGCGGTGAGGCTCGTTTCTTGAGCACAGAGCTCTATTGCTCCGCATGCGCCGCGAAAGAAGTAGTTAAATTCTACGAATACCTGTGATGCAGGTTTGGACATGCAACAGGGCTCGTAGTACACTGTGTTGTTGCCCTAGCAATGGCAGAGGACCAAGTCGTGTATTCGTGCGTTCGGGGCACTGATATCAAGGCCCGTTATAGGATTGTGTCACAGAATGTTCCAAAATATGCAGAGCAGACCTTCTACGGCACGGTTCTGTCCAGGACCGATTCAAATAATTTCCAGAGCCACTTGGAAGTAATGTGGGATGGGTTTGATGACCCAGAGGTCGTGATGGTTCACTGGATTGAACCAACAGCCTATGATCCAGAGAAGGCCGTCATGGGGCTGGCTCCGTTGTACCGTGCCAAGGCTGAGCCAAAGGTAACGGGCCATCACGCGCACTTTTTGTTGAGGTCGTGGATCAGGCGCTGACAATGGCCTGCTTTGCTTCGCAGCTTGGGGAAATTATTGATCTACCAGAATATCCAGACTGCGAGTGGCACACAAGCGCTCACGTGGTCATCGCTCTCAGAATGATGGGAGGGGTGCCCTCATACACAGTGTGGTCATGTGAGTAGCTGCCGGTTGGTTGCTTAGCGCAAGACACTGGTCTTGTCAATACTTTTTGGCACTCAGCAGAGACAAGAGCAGTTGTCCAGGCATGCAACCTGGTCAGCCAGGGTTGGTTGCCCTACACCCAGATGTGCCTTTCAACTGCCTAGCAATTGTTTTGCACTTGCACCACAAGCAGTAGCTATCACCTCGTCAGTACCACTCTCCTATACTCTACTACTTACCCTGTTGTGATAACATGCTGTATCAGAGCATTACAGCCACTGTACCCGCACATATACTTACGCTGGATATGGCAGTTGATATTGGGGCAGAGTTCTTAGGAGTAGTAGCTCCAGCCAACCCACTACTCCCCACCATAGCCATGCGCAATACATATTAACATGTTGCATCACTGCTTCCTAGTGCTTAGTGTTACCTAGCACATGCTGACCTGGCCTACTTTGCAATCTGTGTCCTTGCAACAGTGGCCCATACCAAGGAGGCTGAAGTTGACCATGTACGCTTCGGTGCAAGCTACAAGGCCATGCAGTTTGACCCAGAGCTACTCAATGACCAAAGGCGCCGTGGCTGGGGAGATAGACAGCTGACCCAGTTGGGCATTGAGCACAGAGCCGATGGTGCCATCTTGGTGATTGTGGTGGTGGAGCGCATTGATGGCAAGCTGCTGAGGTGGGCCCTGTTATAAGCATCTCAGTACATAACCAGCTCTGCTTCCCAACGGTGTGTATACTTCTTCGGTTGGTCATCTTTGCTAGTTGTGTGCAGCGACGCGCCCTATCTTTGAAAGTTGAGACCCACATCCAGCCCTGCGCAGCCATTTCAGGGGTGTGAATAAACAAAACAAGCTGATATTGCTTACCTGAACAGCTGATAGCCCCAGTGCTTGATGCTCAGCAAGCCCAGGACAGTTTGGTAATTTACTTGGATGACTGTAACAGCTCATCATTCCTGTTGTGGGTTCGGTCTGACAGGTTTATCATCCCTGGCATGGGAGGCCGTGAGGACTGGGGCCGCACTGATGAGGAGCTCATGCGTGCTCGTGGTGTGGTGGATGAGGTCTTGGTCTGCTTCGGGCTTGCTCCAGCGCACTATGATGAAAATCTGCGCGCAAGGGTGAGTCACAAGCCCTTGGCATGCTGCACAGTGGCCTCCTGTCATACCAACTGTATTCCTTTCTGCTTGAGGTGCCTCTCTCATCTTCATGCTATGACTAGATAGTGATAGATAGTCCTTCTGCCTGAACAGGTTGCACTGGCATATGCCTTGCTTGCCCATCTTCACCCCATCTGCTTTCTACCCTGCATCATACATGTCATTCCTGCAGCTCTTCAGCGGCCTGCCAAACCTGATGGCTGTCCGCCAGTGGGTCAAGGCACAGATCATGCAGCAGTGTCAGGGCCAGCTGCCACGGCTCAAGTCTGACCTTCCCCCTCAGGCCTGGGGAGTCGGGTTTGGAGGTGGCCGTGGTATGGGTGGTCGCGGCAGAGGCAGAGGTCGTGGAGGCCGCAAGAGGCGCGGGGACAGCGAGGACGAGTCCGAGCCTGAGCCAGAGCCTGAGAGCGACTCTGAGCAAGGTCAGTTGCGGCTTTCTTTGTACTCACAGTTGCTGCAGCTACTGCATGTATGGGCTTAGGGCCAGCCGTAAACAGTTGCCAACCCTGAAAACAGGAGCGTTAGGTTCAGAATTGTATCAGCTTGATGGTTGCTGCTTTGTTTCTCCTGCATCACCTAGAGCAATGTCGGTTACCAGTAGCAGCGCCATTCTTTGTCTTGCTCCATACGTACCAAGAAGTCTCTTGATGTGGTGGTTCTTCAATGTTTGGTTGAGTGGTTGGCTGCTGTTTGTTAGTCTCACAGCCTGGTAGTCTTCTCAACAGACAGTACATAGTCTTTACTATGCTGCTGCTCACTGTGTGTTCCTTTCTGCTGGTCACCTCTCATGCTACAGATGACGAGTACACCGCATCAGGACGTCCCAAGAGAAAGAGAAAGAACAAGAGCAAGGTGTGTTTCATTGTCGAAGTAGTGCAACTTTTGGTGCTGCACATTGTGTGTGCATCTTCGTGCCGAATTGCACTCTGATTGTATAAGCAGGACATCATCCTGCAAGGTAAGCATAGCTATGATAATCCTCCAGATTCTGCACCATAAGATCAAACCTGGGGGACGCAGGCGGCAAGCCTTGTTGCAATCTGTGCCTGCAGAAGAAGGGAGACTATGTGTTTGAAGGAGATGATGATTACTTCGATGATGGTGAAGATGATGATGAGGACCGCAGGGGCCGCGGTAAGACAAGTCAGATTGCTCCAATTGTCCTTAGGTGTCAGTCCCTGCCTCCAGGGGGCTGTGCTGTATGTAGTGATCGCAAGGTCTTTCTGATCGCACCAGCATTCATGCAGGCATTCAAATGTCTACTCTTGTCATTGCAGGTCGTGGTAGGGATGTTGATGGAACATGGAAACCACATTCAGAAGGCAGCGGAGGTGCGCATGCATATACAGCATCTCCTCATAGCCCCTGGTCTGGCAATAGTAGGCTCCTGATCTATACAAAAGTAACTGCCAGAGCAGCTGATACTGCCTCTCTGCCTTTGCCATTGAGGGCTGATGCAGGCTATTTTGGATGCCTGATGGTGGGCGATCTGTTGTGTATTTGACCTCTGTCTGACTCTTCCTGCAATTCTGTGTAGGTGCTGGCCGTGGCCGTGGTCGTGGCGGCATGCCTGGCATGGGTATGGGTCCAGGTGGCCCCATGCCACCCGGTGGTCCATATGGAATGAGGCCTGGAATGATGCCAGCCATGGGAGGTAAGCACTCGTGTGCAGCCAAGTTGCAGCTTGTATACGTTTGGCTTGTGGGGTAGGACTCGTGTGCAGCCATTTGGCAGCTTGTATTTGTTCTGATTGTGTGGTAGGACTCTTGTAGCCAGTTTGCAGCTTGCATGTGTTCTGCTTGTGTGATGCGACTAGTGTGCAGCCAGTTGCTGCTTGTGTTTGTTCTGCTAGTATGGCCAATCCCTATGTTGCACTCATGAGCTTGAGTTTCTGCGTCACTGCTTCTTCCACCTGTGCCGGTCAAACTCATAGCACCAGTAGATTCACTGACCACCGCTGCTTGCTTTGGTGCTTCCCGCACTGCCGTGCTCAGGTATCATGCCAGGTCGTGGTATGATGATGGCTCCTGGTCAGATGATGGGCATGAACCCACTGGGTGGTCCCCGGGGACCTTTCCCTCCAGGCGGCCCTGGTGTTGGACCCCGCCCAGGAATGGTGGGCACTGTGCCAATCCTGTCTGGTGGATTGAACTTGCTAGGTGGAGGTGGGTTCCCAGGTGAGGGCTGGAGTGGTTTCACTTGTGTGTCAGCAACATATGTCATACATAGTGAATCTCACTGTGTTGTGTACAGACGTGTAGAACAGAGGCGGCTTCAAGCTTGCAGGCTGGCAACTGAAAGTTGTTTTAGCATCAGCTTTCATCATTATGTTCCTCATGAGCCTGCTTTGTTTTGTCATGCTGATGTGTACTGGTGTTGATGACCCTTATCACAGTGGCATGCACAGTAATGAAGCTGGTTATGATGTATGTTTTGTGCAAGTAAGGTTGTTATGCTTCTGCGTTGTCCTGTGTTTGTCTCCAGGTGGTATGCCAGGTGGAGGAGGGCCTCCAGGTGGTCCCGAGGGTATGAACCCGCTGATGCAGCAGCAGATGCTGATGAACAACCCCGCCATCCTGCAAGCGATGTTGCAGCAGAGGCAGCAACAGGCAGGTGGCGGTCCACCAATGCAGGGTGGTGCTGCGGGTAGCGCCCCCATGCCTGGGCCTCAGTAGACATGATGTTGCTGCTGTGTGAGATGTGCTTGCTGGTGCACTGGCTGAAGGGGCTTATGGTTTGTGGTTGGCATGCAAGAACCCGGCCGCTACGGTAACTTGACAGCTGAGTTGTGCGCTCAAGATTGAAGCAAGCAGCTTGTGCAGGTGCTGTGGTGCAGCAGTCGACCCTGGTGGTGGTGTACTGGAGCCCACAACACAGTACTGCTTTCTTCGAACACAGCAGCAGCTGGCAGTTGGCCCTGCTGCGTCTTCAGGGTACAGGGTGGGAAGTGAGCATGTTTCTTCCTGGAAAAGCGGCTGGTGTGCATGAGTTGTTGTCAGAACGATAGTACTTGTGCATTCCTGGTTTGGCAGCTATGCTGGTCAAGCACCAATGAGCATCTGTTCTGTCCCGAGCTATGGTGGCGAGCATGTCCGCCAGTTGCATGGCATGTTGTGGAAAGTGGTGCTGCTAGTATCATCGTATCTATCGTGTCCCACTTTACAACTAGATGATGTAGACATTGTGGTTTAGGGATATGGAATGTTTGGTCAGTCCTGCATGCTGTGTGTGGCTTGCATGGGCTTATGAAGGCATTGCCATCAGCGTCTGCTTATCTGCAACACAGTTATCACAGTAGCTGTTGAATAGTGACTTTGAGCATAGATGATGACATGTGACAAGATTCCTGTGCCAGTGACATAAATGGGCACGTTGACTGAAGCATGAAAGGGGCTGGTGGGTGGTAAGCGTATCTGCTGAAGCAGTGAAGCTGTGACCTCCAAGTGCTTCCCTATGACTGGAACCAGTAGTGCAGCATGTGCTGTTAACAAGCAGGCACCTGTCTGACATGCTGGTTCTTTTTTACCTTCGTTGATGGTTTCTGACAACTTACTGATAGTCTTTTATAAGGAAGCACTGGGTCAGTTTGTTGGACCCAGGCACCGTACCAATTGCAAGCACAGCAGTCTGTAATGCTATTGCCAGTAAGAAGTATGTGCTTAAATCGGTCCCAGTGCATGATATACAGCTCTGTTAGACACATTTATGTTGCATGGCCACATTTTGTTATACTTGAGTAAAGCTTTGAGTAAATTTGACAGTAGCGAGTAGTCATGCGATCATGGCCGTCGTCGGCAAGTGATAAGCTACATACTACAGGGGCTCTGAGACTCCCAAAGTGACTGCTGAGCAATAACTGCCTGATCTCAGAAGACCTTTGCAGCGATGGACACCAGTCACCAGTTGAACCAGCTGCTGGATACTGTTGTACTTGGCACAACTCGTGCCTTAGTAATAAAGGCCGGGCTTGCCACATTTGGAATGACGGTTCAACAGAGTCGACAGGGACACATCATATGCAGTGCTGAGCCTTCTGGTTGGACGATGACATCCCATCACTATGTGTTTGTATAAAAGTAACCTACTTCCGAAGCATGCGACATGCTGGTAATGCTGACTGTAGCTACACCTGCTGTTGCTGCTACTGCTGCTGCTGCTGCTCAGCAGGCTGCTGTGCCTCTCTCAACAGCTGCTGGCTATGAGCTAGTTGCTGCTGCATTTCCCTCAACTTATCCAAAGCCATCTCCTTGACTCTCTTCACCTCTTGTTTATGCTGCTGCTCCATCAGCAGTAGCTGTTGCTTATGCTGCTGCTCCTGCTGCACCAGGAACTGCAGCAGTGCAGACTGCAAAGCTGCAGTGGAAGACACACCACATGACTGACACACACTGGCATTGCTGCTGCTACTGCTGCTGCTGTTGTTGTTGTTGTTGTTGTTGCTGCTGCTGCTTGTAACAACGCTACTGAGAACCTGATGTAGCTTATGCTGCAGAACCTCGATCTCCTGCAGACTCAGCAGAGACTGCTGCTGCTGCTGCTGCTGTTGCCGACGCGGGCTCAGGGACTGCGGAACCTGTGTCACCATGCTGCTGCTGCTGGTGGCTGCTACTGCTGCTGCTGATGCCGTATGCTTCTGCTGATTGGTACTGCCATGCACCAGTTGCTGCTGCTGCTGCTGTTGCAGAGCTTGCCCTCGCTGCTGTGCTTCTGCATATGAAGTTTGTGCAATATTGCTGGAGTTCATGCTATGAGCTGCCGCTGTGCTGCCTGCAACCCCTGCTGCTGCTGCTGCTGCTGCTACTGGCGGCAGCTCAGCCACTGCGGATGGCGGTGGTGGTGGCTCCCGCTTCTTTACCATACCCACATGCTGCTGCTGCTGCTGCTGCCGGGCTCCAGCAGCATCCCCAGTGCTGCTGCTTCTTACCGGTAGCTTCACAACAGCAGCGGCTGATGAAGCAATACTGCTCGCAGATATAATAGCAGCACCATCACTTGAGCTACGTGGGCTGGTCAACTTCAGCTGAGAGATGATCTTGTTGGTGTCTAGTGCTGCAAATGGGTTTATGTAACTGTGACTAACTGGGCTGTCTGCTGAACTTCCAGTGTCCCCAGCAGCAGCAGCAGCAGCAGCAGTGATGTTTGCAGAACCTGCTGCTGCTGCTGCTGCCATGTGGAACCCTGCAAGGTTACTGCTGTTGCTATTAGATGGAAATTGGGTAGAGCTGCTGTTGACCAGAGAGTCGACCTGAGCTGCCTGCTGCTGCAGCAGGATTTGTCCAGCAGCAGCAGCAGCAGGGGCGGAAGGAACACTGATACCTGGCTCAGGCTGCAATGTGTGAGTAGCTGACCGATGCTGCTGCTGCTGCTGCTGCCAGGGTTGTACTGCTGAATTTGCTACAGCATGATATCTGGGACCCACACCACTAGTGCCTACAGGCCCTCCAACAGCAGCAGGATAAGCTGTTGCTGCTATGGCAGGGTATCCTGACACTCCTGCTGCTGCTGCTGCTGCCGGTGGCGGCTGCGCTGCTGCTGCTGCTGGCAGCGATGTAGGTGCTGCTGCTGTAGCTTCTTGTATGTAGCATTGCAGTTCTGGTGGAATACCTGAAGAACGTACTGCTGCTGCTGCTGCTGCTGCTGGTGGTGGTGGTGAAGTTTCAACAGTAGCAAAGGGATTTGGTGTTGTTGTTGAATCAGCTACAGCTACACTGGTATCAGTAAGAAATGGATTGCTCACATGATCACTGCTGCTTAAAGGAATGGAATCACCACTTAACAGATCTAGATAACTCCCCCGTGTCACGCCAGCAGCAGCAGCGGCAGCACTCGCAGCGCCGGCCGTCCTCCGCTGCTGCTGCTGCTGCTGCTGGGTACTACTGCTGCTGCTGGCAGCAGCAGTAGCAGCTGGAGCCAATTGAGCACTAACCAGGACGTTGACTAAGCTGCTTCCATCTGCTAGTCCTGCTGTGTCAACACCTAGCAGCCAAAATATCTCTGTGGTGGCTGCTGCTTGCCATTCTTCGAGTGTTGCATTGACTGTATCAGCGAGTGCTAGAAGAGCTGAGGTGTAGATGTCAGGCAGCTGGTGTTGCAGCAGCACCTAACAGCAGCAGCAGCAGCAGCAGCCAGCAGCAGCGGGATATTCATCTCACTATCCGTACTACAATGCTTGTTTGCCAACCACCCTGGAAAAGCTGACAAGGACATTATGAATGATCAATCACATCGGAAACACCTGCTGTTTCAGCTTTGGTATTCCACAGTTGTCAGTTTGTTATAACAAAATACAAACTGTGAAAATAACATGCTGCAATGAGCAGCATTGACTATTCAGCTTCACTCGCACCTGGATCATCTCCCGCCATTCGGTGCACTTACAAGCCACAAGATACGCCTTATCCAGTTCATTACGGAGATCACTGTATTGATCCCCACAATCCCTGTTGCTGCGTTTGCTGCTGCTGCTGCCATGTGCTGACTTGTTGAGAAATGGCCTTGCTGCTGCCAGGCATGCTGCTTGTGCTGCTGCCAGTGATTGAATATCAGCCTCAACGAGCTGTCTTGCAGATAAAACCTACAGCAGAAAGGAAAACAGGACACAACAGACACAATATTATGGTCTGCTTATAGGAACACAATCTGACGTTGCAAATTTAGCAATCTGATGTACTTTATGACAGTGCAGTCAATGAGTCAGCTGACAAGGTATGCTTGTTGGCTTTGTAGATCTATATCTTTGCCACCTCTCTCTGTGTGTTGTCTGAATAACTCATGCTTTGCAGAATGAGCTGTCTCGAGCAACACACAGCAAGATAGCAAGGATACACAGCTGCAAAGCAAAGTTTGCTCTAACAAAACATATGCATCCACCAAAACCACCCTAACTTATTGTGAGCTGAGCTAACTTCTACAAACGCCCACGGGCACAGCCATTCGTACCCTTTCTGCTGCTGCTGCTGGATCTTGCTGCACTCTTTCAGCCCAGGCGGCAAATGTGTTGCGGCTTGCTGCTGCTGCCGCTGCTGCTGCTGTGCTGCTGCCACTGTATGATGCTGCTACTGCTGCCTTGGCGAGGAAGTCCAGCACACCTGGGGGGCTCGAGACACCTGCGATGTTGTTTGTAGGTAGCAAGAAAAGAAAACAATACAATACAACAGTGATATAGTATACAATAACAGATAAAAAACAAACGCACATATGATCATAGCATGTATAGCCATTAATGGGCAAGAAACCACAACAATGACTGCCGAGTAGCTCCCAAATGGCTTATGTCTCATTTATGCACATCGGCCAGAGAGACCCCAGTTGATGTTCAATTTGCAAACACAACCATTATCCTGGACCTGATGTAGCATCTGAGGCAGCATGGTATGTCACATTGCCATGAAACAAAACATCAAAGATAGTGCGCCACACAACAATGCTGGTGTAAATGAAGTTCAAGCAGCAGTATCAACTTGGAGATTGTGTAGAGCACGTCAGCAATGGTGTCTTCGATTCCGTGACTGTTCTTCTACCTGTGAGAGGGCTCCCATACTGTGCCGATGTGAATTGTTTAGCAAAGTCCAGTCCCTTACGTACTGTGATGAATTGAGGCATGACAATCTTCTGATCCTCACGCAGCATCACTGCAACAGTGGACGCCTGCAAACAGCACAGAATACACGTGTGCATGGTGTTCAACAAAATACACACAAACAACAACAAGACCTACTGACACGTTATTCCAACAATCCAACAAACATACGAAAGGTGTGACAGAAGGACCCATGTCTGCTGAGTTATAGTGCAGTGTGGGGAGTGGGTGAGTGTACTTGAACTGCAACCAGACTGACTGTAACACAGTCTCAGCACTGCTAGCTGGTATTGTAGCATCAGCAGAAGATGCAAGCACTACTGCTGCTTCCAAACCCAAGTCACAGCTGCTGCTAGTAGCAATGTGTTCTTCGCCTCGCCTATTTGTTGCTGAAAGATCAGGCAAAGTAGCATCACAAATTTGCCTAGATGATGCATCACAGGCTCGACTAGGGACGATCAATCATATTTGAGTCGTTGAGGTGTAACTGCTGCTTGTAGGAGTACTGGTTGTCAGTAGCTAGCTGATATAATACATAATAGTGATGTATGTCGGATGGTTTTTGCAGCATCAATGATACTGAACTGCAGTGCTGTTGGGCCTACCTGCATGGCCTGCAGCATCGCCCTGTGCCTGCTGGTGCTGGTGAGTATGTTGAAGGACCTCAGACCTAGCTCCTCACCCCTGCATACAATCAAGTCAACAAAGCACTTGAGGCATCCTCAATGCCAGTTTGGTACCGGGAAAGAAAGCAAAAGAGGTAGGCGATTCGAATTTTGTTACCGACCTTGTTGCATACATGTGAAAAGCACTGTATGCCATTCACAGGACAGAGCAGCCGATGCGAGGCCATCTGTAAATGTTGCTTGAGGTACTGAGAGTCAGATTGTGAATGCAAGCATACCCGTAAAGGAAGGCCCAGTCCATCAGGAGCTGTGCAGCTGCTGTTTCCACTCCAGGGAAGGGCGGCCGGTTGAGCAAGCGATCTAGATGCTTCAAGCATTTGCTCAATGCGATCTGATCACGGACTTGTTGACCACCGTTCAACGACAGAGTATGCAGTGCCTGCGAGAGTTATCGAGCTGCATGCATTAGCAACGACTTATGCCACTTGTCCTGAATGTGGCCAAACGGGCTGATAACATTGAGCTTACTGATGATAGCAAGGAGTCACGTACTCAGCGAAATAGTATGCTGAAAACCGTGATGAATGTTTACACAGTCTTTTAGCTGTTGGTAGGAGCTGTGGCTAAGGGTCAACACTCTGATAGTTGAGGCTGTAACACCTGGACAATTGCAGCAGCTGTTCAAGTCCTCATTCGCTGCAGTGCCAGTGCAAAGTAGTTCAGAATGGTTATGCTGAGAATTTCGCCACCGTCACACTCACGGTGAGCGTGTTGAGGACAACCTGGGTAGATTCTGACTTGAGGCGTTCCTTCCATTGGGACGCCAGCTCTCGGGGAACATACCTCGCCTGAGCTACGTTCCTCACTATATTGTTCAGACTTTCCCAGTTCAGTGCGGCTGAACTTGCGCCCTCTAACCCCGCATAGTGAGCCATCATGCCCAGATTGGCTCCTTCTTCATCTGCTCACAGCCCCATCTAGTTACTTCTGATGCAGAGGCATCGATACTTGCGCAAACCAAGACAACATTCATTCACTACACCTTTCCGTAAGTGAGTGCCCGCGTTGCGCGAGCAATCCGCTTGAAGAACAGCAAAACCGCCTGGAACTTCCGGTTAATTTTACGTCATGCATGCTGAGCTCTGGTTTTCCTGGGCAAGCTCCTCTGTCAGCATTGTTGCATCATTTACTATCTTCCAGCAACAGCCAGGCCAAGAACACTGTTCGAACGTCCAATTGAGAACCCCCCTTTTCTGCTGGCTCATGATCACTTGTGCAGAAGGAGTTTGAAGGGTAGCATCTGTGTGTACAAGTATCTGAATCACCTGTAGGGTGGACATGGCGGTCCCACAGGAGGAG
>LWCB01010276.1:0-11696 GCA_001630525.1 Coelastrella sp. M60
GCACCGTCCTCCCCCCCGCCCGTCCCCCGTCTTTTGGAGCCTGACTACACTGAGCCTCTCGGTGGCAGCCTACTATGGGGTCGGACCCCTGATGGCGTTGGCTCTTTTCCAGCCCTCAATTGGTTCCATGTGTAGAAGCTAAGGCTTACGGGAAAGGGCTGACTCCATCTCGTATCTGCCGTAGGTGAGAAAGGCACCATGTTGGCTAAAGAGAGACTAGATGTACGACTGCTGGACTTGGCTGCTGCACATCGGACAAGTAGAGGGCTCTGCATGCTATCAGGCAAAGCTTCTTCGTCATATGTTTGCTTTTAGCATGCCTAGCAACACGTTGAGTGACTTTGAAAGTGGTTTGTGTAACAGCAGCATTGTGGGGCTTACTACCTGGCTGAATCATTGATGTTGCATGGCGCAGGCAGACATGATACGTGACTGTATGTTAAGCCGCTGATGTGTTGTTCTGCTCCAATGTTTGTGGAGCGGGCTATGTTTTGCCAAGTGTCGTTCAGCTGTCGAAATGGAGCTATAGCTGATGTTGTGCATGTGTGCAGCTTAGAGTCTCCAGCTCAACAACAGCTTGAGATAAAGATTTGTTGCCCATTGTGGGGGGTGCGGCACTAGTACTCAATTCAATTTTGTACAAATGTCGTCTTGTTCGCCTGTGCAACAAATGTGGAAGAGGTCTGCCTCTTGCAGCAAAGTGATCATTTTCATCTTCATTCATTGCCCAAGGGCCGTATGGCCGGAGTGGGTTACTTTGTTTGTCTGTTTGTTTCATCTTCATGAAAGCAGTGCTGGCTGCCATCAGTGATAATGCCATTATAGCTTGGCAAGCTATTGGCCAAAGGAGCGCCACTCAAATGGGAAATTTGTAATGAGGTACCTGATGCTTGATGGTCTGCAACCTTACCTGCGTATCTTGTGGTATGGCTGGCTCAGCCAGCTGATTGTTTGTTTCCCAAGGGCCTCGTGGCCAGAGTGGGTGTCTCTACTACTACTACCAATGAGTTCTGCCAGGTGCTCAGCAGTGTCAGTGGAAAATGCCTATACTGGATGCCACTCATCGAGTCGCACACACTGTAGGCTTGGAAAGCCGTAGTGGACAAGACAGGACGAGGAGGTGCATGATATACAGCTGTGTCAGGTATCTTCTATGTTGAACATACATTTAAACGGCTGATTTTGTTATAACTCTATTTTACAGCAGGCATCTTGTGTGTACATGTAATCAGCGCGTCCATCACAGTGATGGTCGAATATGATGTCTTTGGCAATGATTGCCGTCAAACTTACACGGTGTGGACAGAAGGACCCGCGTCGACAATGGCCGTCGGTGACCGCCACGAAGCCGTTGCAGCCGTGAGCAGTGACACCCTCTTCCCGGCAATGCAAGGCATACAGATCTAGAAGCAGTGTGTTTTGTTCACATTCAATCTGTTCACATTGCATTCAACTTACAGCACGAGCCCAATTGTCTTGGCGGCCTTTCTGCTCAGATCTGTTGTCACGAAAAAAGGTTAAACTTTGCTTGATCTCTTGCGGGCATGGAAATGGTTACAACAGTTGATCACGTATGGTTCAGCAAACACGAAGGCTTTGCGCATGACCTGCCTCTATATCAGCATCCTTTCCTTGTGCACGACTTCTGGTCCAACGTATGACGGCTGTCCAACGTATGCAGTACACTGTGCGGAGCGCTCCGGCCGTCATTGATGTCGGACATGCAACAACCTGCTTTTCCCAACAGCAAACTATGTACAAACAGATGCTTTAGGCAATTATCTCAGGTGCTTTCAAATATATTGCATGTGGTGCGAGTGGAGTACGACTATATCGACAAGATGAAGTCGGACATTCTGCAGCTGTCTCCGCAGGCAGCTGCTGAAGCGGGCATCATTGATGCCACTCAGCCGCCTGTCCGAAAGAAACGACGCAAAGCTTGATAGCCGTACGCTTGACATCTACTAGTCAATGTGAAGCGCCACCGCTGTCTCGTCGATGGTACGTTGTGACATGTTACGCACTGAAGTTCAATCCCGCTGTGTGACGAGATAGAAGCAATGCTATATGACCAACATCAATTCATTGATTGCAGCCGTTATCTTCCTATGTGAACCTGCTGGCTCGTGGCGCCGAGCTGCTCCAGATCAACCTAGGGCTAGCGGTCAGTTGGCAAGCGATCTTGACGTTCCGGCTTGACTTGCGAGCCTGCTCGCCAGATCCAGCACCCTAGCGATATCGTGCACCCATGGACGGCAGAAGCGGGGAAGACTATAGGGAGAACAATGTCGATCAACCTCCTGCACTTCATGTCTGCAGCAAGCAGCACCACGAAAGGGTAAGCCCTTGTGCTTCATTGCCCAGTTCAAGCTGAATGGCGGTGTGACCGCAACACCAGTAGATACCTGCGGTGTGACCATAGCCATGCATTGTCCAGAACAGCATGTTGAGCAGAAGACAAACCAACTGCTAGCAATGTTGTCCTGCATGTGAATGGACCCAGTACAACGTAGCCGCATGCCACTTGCTCGGAGAAACTTGCTCACCTGATGTGTGATACAGTGCCTGATATGCACCACCCGTACTTTTGAAAACATCAAAAGCGCTGCAACCGCATGCCATGCACTGCCAAGAGTCATCTTGCTGTACTTCTGAGCAGCAGCAATCATGCATGCATGCGAACCTTCTCAAACAAGAGGTCAATGTCACATAACACCTGCTGTTGTTCTGCAGGATGACATCGCTGTGCACTCACCATCATCCTCTGCAGCCACACCTGGTTCGGACGTCACTGACCACAGCAACAACTGCAACAGACCCCAGGCCAGTGCATGGAGACGCCTGCTCACAGGGTGCTCTGTGCTGACAACAGCGGTGGTGACGACGTGGCAGTCCCTCTTGCAGCTGCTCTGCCAGCTGCACACTGCCCATTTGTCATTGTACACAGCCCCAGCAATGTGCCAGCCTGCTCCTGCCGAGAGCGACCCAGCACTGGATGATGCAGAGAGGATCACACAGGACAACCGCTTTGTCATGCGCATGGGAAGAAAGGTGAACAGGCTGCCCCAGACGTCTGCCAAGGCTGACGATGAAAACGGAGAGATCAGCACAACCGTCGAGAAAACGGGCGCTTCTATGCAGGGCATCAATGAGGCGGTGAGGACAAGACATGCACATTGCCAGCCTTTTTCCACCTATTAGCTTGCATCGCAGCATGGCTGTGCTATATGCTGGCATCTCTCATGTCACTGAACAAAGGTGCAGCTGCAAAATGTGGGTATGGTGTGAATTGCCAGCTACTCAGCAGCGCATGATTTGAGTGCAACAAATGTACGGTGTTGTCTTGGCGTATGCACTGCTAGCACTCTGCCTGCATGCAGTAGACTTGTTATCCTGGCGTGTGCACCGCCTTGTTGCAGCCTGAAGGACATGGCAGACATGCATTGGCTGTTTGATGTGCCTGGCTCTGAACCCACCGCCTGTGCAACTTGTGTCTGTGTGACTGTGCAGGTCATTGCTCGACTGCTCAAGAGAACTATGCAGGATTGTGAAGGTCTTCACACAGCTGCAGCAGCTGCCAAGTTGAAGTTATTGGGCAGAGTCCTGATGTGTGACGAGTACAGATTGGTGGGCGTCAGCTTGAAGGACAACCCCCTGATAGCTGACCTTCCATTTGCAGCTGGCACATTTGCTCATGATGGCAAGCTTGGGCTAGTGGACATCAGTGACAAATCACTGACTTCAGTGTTGCAATACCTAAAGAACAGCAATACAGCAGAAGGTAAGTCACTCACAGCAGTGTGCTTGCAGGTACTGCGCCAACTGCATGCAGCAAGATCAGCAAGTAAACTCATAGCGCAACAACAATTTGAAAAAGCACAGCAGCATACTGACATTGCTTGTTTGTACAATCGTTGTTGTTGCCCTTAACCAACTGTGTTACCTACCAACACCTTCTGCTCATTGGGTCCAAGGGTTCTCTCACACATCCTATATTGACTCCATGTTTATCAGATTTGCACACAGCCCGGATAGGCTGTCTGTCAACAGATAGTGACTAGTAGCTGTGATTTTTGTGTTCCAAAACTCCTGTTCAACATGCTGCCTTGCAGATCTACCAGGCGCACAGCTGCTGAAACTGTTGCAGGAGTTTGGAGGGGTCATTCTGTCACAGTCTGCGGAGCTAATAGTACTTGATGCAGAACCCCAGCAGCTGCCAAACGGCACAGGCCTGGATATGCAAGCTCTGGTCATGATAATACAGACCTCTGCTGCCAACTACGTCAGGGAATGCATGACCGAGAGCATGGCAACACTGATTCTTGGCAAGTGCGACTGCTGCAGTTGGCATAACGACAGTATGAATGCGACTTGCATTCATTCTTGGCAAGAAGCTATGTGGTGTTTGATCCCCTATCCCATAGAAAAGATGGTCTGACTCATATCACCAGAGCCTGGTTGACCACTCCCACAAACTGTTTTGAAGAGACTTGCGTACAACATCGATAGTGGCCTGGCTGCATGCCTCATCACCAGCAGGTTGTGCAGACAGTGCTGCCTGGATCATGGGTCACTGATTGATGAAAAGTTTCCTGCCTGCAATCTGTGCTGTACAGGTGATCTGCAAGAGCGGTTAGGACAGCTCCAGATTGTACCAGTGGCAAGCAGCATTGGTGTGGCTTGGAGGTTGCGAAAGCTCGATGGATCTGTGCTGCAAGGAGCCAAGACACAGATGTATGCTTTGTGGAAGAGTGATGACAATCAGCTGTTGATCACCGTACCTCGATCGTATGATTATGAACCAGACTTCAAGAGGCATGTCCAGCACATTGCCCTGGAGCTGGCCAGGTGCGTTGACTGGACGGTCTGGGATGCTGTTGATGTGATGGCTGGCAGTTCTTACTTGGCTAAAGTGCAACACATCGTACACTGCACTTTTTCTTCAGCTTATCACAGATTGTCATATTGGTCTGTCTTATACATGCTTGGGCAGTTGCTCTACCACAGCGGTGCATGATGAGGGCAAATCACATGGTGGCTGGATGCTTTGAGATCTGCATTGTGGTTGCTGGCTTCGGCATGACATGGCATGTGTGCCTATCTGCCTGCTGCTAAGATAATCAGATGCTTGGTCCTGCTGCCTACAAAAGTGTGCTGCCTCCAAAATTGCACATTAGTTATGGGCAGTTGAGACTGTGTGTGTGTGTGTGTGTGCTCTATGTGTTGTTGCATGTCTGCTCTTGCCATGTGCTGCTTAGCTGCTCGGCTTCTGCTGCTGTCCCTGCTGCTGCTGCTGCTGCTGCTGTCACTGCTGCTGCTGCTGCTGCTTCTGCAGGTTTGTGATGGACAAGGTACCTTGGTCCACCCTGGAGACCAGGATACTAGGGAACGCATTGTTGGAGATAGTCAGCATCGATCTATTTGGTGATGACTACCCGATGGATATTGCAAGGCTGTTCAAGCAGGTGGCGACAGATGCCCAGAGCCTAGCTGGTTCTCCCAACCATCTGATCGCAGGATACCAGGTGGCTGTTCGCTCCTATTTTGCAGCAGTCGAGCAGCTGCTGCCTGCACTTCTGAAGGCCAGAAGCTTCCTGACTTTGAAGCCATGGAAGACTTGCAAGGGGAAAGCGATGGATGTTTCCGTTTTCAAAGAACCTGTGCAAGGTCTTCAACATGTGCTGACCTGCGCATTTATGCCTCTGCCTCTGCTGGTCGAGAGCAGTGCACTGCACCTGCTGTCGCCAACTTCTTATTTGGAGGGACCCTGCAGGGACCAGGTGTGTCTGTTGGACAATAAACTCTCTTACAGCTTCCAGACCTGATGTGATTCAGTAGGACACGCTTGCTATATGAAACCATCCCCTGCTTGATCTCTGCTCCACGGCTGATGCATGCTCCGTCTGTCTGATGATGTCGTGGTTTGCATTTTGTGCAACATGCTGTCACTTTACCATGTGATCTGCTGACAGTTTATCGTATATGAACAACTGTCATCTGCCGTTGGGGCATTGATGACTGACAGGTTGGAGAATCGGGGGAATGGCAAACTCAATTGTTTGCGACGACCACCGTGGTCAAGGAGTTGGGCTGGGAGAGCCAGCATAAAGGTGATGTCAAGAAGTCTGGCCGGCAGTTTGACATCCTGCTCAGGTGTGTACCCAGCAGCAAGGGCTCTGAGTAGTTTCTGTGCATGTGTGTATTCATCATCTGACTCCTATGCACTACCATTCAAAACTGTTGACATGATATCACCATACTCATTGCGACTCACTCGCTATTGATCTGCAAGGCAATTTAGTACTGGCGGGACTTCTGCATTTGTGACAATCAGCTTGTTCAGTTTTACCAATTATTCTCCTGTTGCATATTATGCAACGGTGGTAGTGTGAGCAGTTGCATTGACATGAACCATTGTCATTTGACTGCTGTAGGTCCAAGTTTTGGGGCCAAATCTATGTAGAAGTCAAGGCCACGAGCTATGAATGGTCAGCTAAGGGTTCCCGCTATTTCTACATGAGCAAGAAGGAGATGGAGCGTGCTAAGCGGGAACAGGGTGCTTATGTGCTGATAAGAACATTCAGAACCCCTGTCAACATGCCACAGCAGCATCACTCCCAGGTTGTCAAGGACAGCCCCATGCAGTTCCTTATTATCAGAGACCCTGTGCAGCAGCTTGATGCAGGCCACATCAGGATTCAGGCTGAGTTGCCGGACTCGTACCAAATATACATAGGTGACTATGGTCTCCGCCAAGATCAGAAGAAGCGCCAAGATAAGAAGAAGCGCCAAGATAAGAAGAAGCATTGTGCAGGCTGATATCTTGGGGCCCCCAACATGATCTGAGATCAGCGGCTGACGCACGTCAGTTTGTACATGACTGCTTGCTGCTATGCATTGCCATGCCTCAATTGCATCCTAGCTGGTGGGCTGTTATACTGCGGTGATTCACCATGCAAATCTGCCGCGCCATTTGTCAAGAGAGGAACATGCTTACCAGGGCTAGCCCAGAGCGCTCTTTGCTATGCTCTAGGGATTTTCATGAGCATTGCAGCTCAACTGGTGTGTGTTGTGTGCCTATTGGTTGGTCAGCACTGTCATGTCTGCACGGCACGTCTTTGTTCAAAGCATCATTGAGCAACATTGATCATGAAGCGGCAATGGCATGCCTTGTGTCATATGTTGGGTTAGCCCACAGGTTTTGCCAGCAGCTATATCATATATATCATGATGAGCACACTTGGGACAATTCATGTTTGATGAGACCAGGTCATCTTCTGTTGACATGGTATGCATGCACAGTGCGCTTAAACCTGTTTTTCAACCTTTCGCAGTGAACCCCATTGGCTTTGGAGTGTGAAACCTGTACAGTCACATAACCCAGCTGAGACATCTGCCTTTGTGAATCTATGGATGTCTGGGGGCCCCGCAGCGGCTATCAACATGATCATGTGGTCCGCTGCTCATGAGGTACTTGCCAGCACCGTGCAGTGCACCTTGCATGTTCCAGATAAATCGTCAGATCATAATAGTGCTTGTGATGCAAGTTGCCAGAGTGAGTGGATGCTGCAAGTGAGATAATGAATGGTGGAATCTGGTGGAATCTGGTGTCACAGGCTGGTGGTATACTGTGTAGGTTACTGCATATGAACCACAGTTTTGGTGGAGTTGAAGTCAAACAAGTAGTTATGGCATGGTGTTTGACATTCTGATTAATGATCTGAATTTGCAGCTTGTGATCTAAAATTTTGCAGCTTGGGTCCAGTGCAACCCATGCATTATGTACATTATGCATGCTCACAACTTGCTTTTGGCATGCTATCTTTGGTGAAGCACCAGCAAGTATGGGGTTATACCTTGTATTTGCAACGCAGTCAAGATATCTGCAATGCAGTTGTTTGTAAGGCTTTGACATACAGCAATTGCATGTATATGTTTGAAACCTTCAAGCTTCTTGTATGATGCCAATACAGATTCTATTGCACAATGACTTGGTTGTGTATGTTAACTTGATAACCCTGCAGTGCAACACATTAGACGAGTGATCAGAGTTGCTACTGTTGGAATAAGAGTCTCATATGTGCTATATACTGCTAGCCACAATCAAATCAGCAGCCCATAGGCCCTGCAGTGGCTGCCTCAAAAACCATCTACTCACGGTAGTAATACGAGGTTTGCTACGTATACGTAATCATGTTTACTGATATGACTACGTAGTCATGTGTACTATACGTAGTACGTATCGCATAAGTCAAGGTATATCGTGCATAGTCCCTACGCACGGTATGGTGTACGTCCCCTCCGTATGCCGGTACGCTCCCGTATAGAGGCTTCTTCAGACCTACGGCCCAGGGACGTAGGCGTCCCACCTGGTACTACATGATGTAATACAAATACAAATACGGTACTGGAAACCAGAGACGAACCTGAAAACTACTACTGCTGCAGCTACCTCAGCATTTATGTAGTATTGCCTAACAGCTGCCAGGATCTAGCAATGGCTTTCAACTTGGCTTCAACCAACTGGCCAATTGCAACCACCTCATCATGGCCTGCTGCCGTTGTTGAGCGTGCTGTTGCATAAGCTGTTGCGGTTGTTGATCTTGACGTTGATGCACAAGTTGTCTGTGTCGCTGCTGAGCATGTGTAAGTGCTGCATGCAGGTGCTGCATGCAGGTGCAAAAAAATGGGCGATGCAAGATTGGTCATATGATGGTCATGCATGTGATGCAGCTGCTACAGGGGGCAGATGAGATGCAGATTGCTGCAGCTGCCCCTGACGCATCAGGTTGTTGGCAGCCTTATAATAAAACAAGCCTGCGACCACAATTCATAGCATTCAAGGCAGCAAAGAACACAACCATCCACACTTTGGAATGCAGTTTCCTCGACCTAGGTGGGAATGCAACAACCAGATATGCTTTTGTTGTAACGGAGAGGCTGCATGCTGTGAGCAAGAGCACCAAGACGCAGCAAGGGGGCCTTTTAAGTGTTGTGATTTCCAAAGTAGTATACTTCTGAAGTAGGTGCCAAGATGCCCTATGTGACCATCACAGCGGCTGTGGCCAGAATCACTGATTCTGGCACATGATGTGCCAGACTTCAGGACTCTTAATTTGATCTACCTGCAAATGACATGGAGCAAGTTGGTCGGCACACCTCACAGGTCTTCTACCACCGTGGCATTGTGACAGTGCCTGTACAGTACTGTAAAGTGCTAACAACTTGGTTGATGTATACACACACATAATAGTGATTGCTTGATCTGCATGATGCAAAGGATGTCTGGCTCTGCTGCTGGCTGCAAATTGCCAGTCTTGACAAGGCTGCTTGCTGCCTGCTACTGTGCTGGCGTTGCCTAACAACTACTGGTAGGCAGTATAGGGCGCAGACTGTCTTGGTCGGAGTGTATATGCAAACATGCATAGCTCACTCCACTGTACTGCAGCAACATCTGAGTTGCTGTTCTGCGCTTATCAAAATGGCCATACGTGATGTGAAAACAAGAAATGCTTGTGACACGCTGCTCTAGTACTGGCAACATCACACAACTGCCAGTGCCATGTTTCTGCACCATTTTTCTTGCCAGTTGCACTTGCTGGCATGCTGCTGACTCATCGGGAATACGCTCACTGCAGAGGTGCGATATTTGGAATGTTGCACCCTGCTCAACAGTTGCACTGGCGATGTGGCCCGCAAGTTGCTCCACAGCAGCAGTTGCTAAGGCGCCACAAGTGAGTGAACTTTCATCTGCAGTCTTGATTCTAGAGTGTAGTGACTGCAGTTGCAGAGTTTCTTGTGTAAGGTATGCGGTTCTGCAGATCATCTTTACCCAGAGCTGTGTGGAATGCTGTTTTGCAGTAGCTAAGGCTGCAAGTGCGGAGGTATGTAACTGACATGTGACCGCCTCTGCCAGGCTAGAGTTCCTTCCAACCAATTGCAATGTGCTGGTGTCCATGGTCTCAGCTAACAGCCGACAGCGCAGGAGATCACCGACAACAATCGCTGCCGCAGCACTACAGCATGCGGGTAAGAGACTAGTCAGTAACTTACCATCGAATGCATGGGTTGCTCATCCAAATTATCTGAATGCTGTTGCATTCTGGCTGCTGGATGCAGTTTGGCTGTCAAGGTCTGAAGCATTGAGTACAGCTGCCTGGTTTGCTCATAAGATTTGTGTACCTGACCAACAAGATATTGTGGAGCTCTGTCCGTTGAGTGGCACGCATATGGACCGGGCCAGACTTTGCTGCACCTGCCAGTATGGAGCTCGGTCAATACGAGCAGCAGTTGCATACAGCTGCAGTGCATAGCAAGGTTCAGTTCACATATCTTTCTACGCAGCCTGTCTTATTTGTACTGTCAGATTGGACTTGCTGTAACACTGTATTCATGCATGTCCAAGCAGTCAAGCTGTTGCCAGCCTCTAGTAAAGGCAGCATATGTTCTCAACACCAATGACAATCATCAATGATACCAAATTTCCCGGTCGGATACCACCACTGAGATCTGTTGTATATTATACTATCTCGGCAAAGGCCTGGGTGATGAAGCAACTGGCATGGACAGTGATTTCAACTTGATAGTACGCTTCCTACCCCAAGCGTCTGACAGGGACTCACAGCAGGTAGGGAGCTTGCACATGTGCGACACACAGCTCGGAGCTGGTGTAACAAGGGACCCCTAAACTTGCATTGGATACACCTTTCCTGCAAAACTTTGTCAGCCTGGGGTTCACCAAATACATTCAACACATGGCATACTTACAGAGATACCTGTCCTTCTGCTGAAGATACTTTCAGAAAGTTTCTGACGGTTACTGTCAAAGCCAATTAATATGTGGAGTCGCCTGATTTATTTTTGCAGCGGGCAAGGACCTGAAGCAGGTTCCGTTCAGAGCATCTGATGCATCATAAGCATCATATATATATATATGAACATTTTAATATTATGAACATTGTATGTATGGCAAGATGCTCTAGGCACTTACCACCAAAGGGTGCTGTGATTTCTGAAACTGGGCTTGATTGAGGAGCTGAACCACGCTACATGCCAGCCTAGAGGATAAGCCCACTTAAGTTGAAATGTTGAAGCGGCAGCTCCACTAAGAATAACTAAGAATCTTTGTCCAGTCTGCCAAGTGTTTATACATAACAGTGCACCTAATTTTTTGTCCCCAAACGGTTTGAGTTCGATGCATTGCAACTTGAAGTTAGTAACTTTGTAAGTATATGGGCCTTACAGCCTGTAGGCCTGGCAAGAGCATTCATCCTCTTCCTGACATTGACAAGTTGCTTGGACAGTGGTTGGGTGAATCAGTCACTACGGTAGGTTTGAGTTTGTCCAACAACTGTGCATTGTTGAGGACGTCATCAAGTATAGCTGCATCGCGTGCTTGCTATGCTCATTTTCAGTGTAAATGAATGAATAAATGAATGAATGAACCTACGCCAGGCGCCTTCAGTAGGTGCCTGCGTAATTTGAGGGAGGAAGTGTGCGTGACGCCTTCACACTCCCTACCGTCCGTTCTCGCTCCCGAAGCAGCGATACGGTATGTCCAAAGGACATTGGTGACGGAGTTACTTTTTCTTGCGTGTTTTTCTGTGAGGGGGGGTCTTGGAGTGATTCTTTGGATGGTGGGGTTTTGTTTCATCAGGGCGTTGTGATCGTGGTGGTTTAGCCTTGCCTCACTCTAT
>LWCB01010284.1:0-11354 GCA_001630525.1 Coelastrella sp. M60
GCATATTGTATAGAAACCGTTGATGATGTGCAGGTCGCTGGTCAGTGCTGGGCAACCAATGGCAGCCTAGATCTAGATTGTCCGACAGACTCTTGCTCCGATACCATTTCATGAATGGCTCTTTTGGCCTCACCCCGGCCGCGACCGCTTTGACTTGCTGCCATGTCAACCTTTGGCAAATGACTTCAGTATGTAATGTTCACAATGGTTTTTTGTTCCCAGAGTGTACCGTACACTCTTGAAGCAATCGCTCACAAGCTGTGCCACAGGCCCCGGGAACGGTGGGGAATACCGTTGAGATGCACCTTTGTGCCTCAGTGAAAAGGACAGGAGAGCAGCAAGGTCAGAGATACCAAGCATATACATCATCATGCAGCAGGCGCGACATATAAACAACCTGTTTCTGAGATGACGATGATGATAATGCTTAGCGTGACTACCTAACTACTGACTACCATCACTGCACGGATATCAAGACCAAACGGTGTTGCAACTGGCTCTGTCCCTTTGCCTTGCACCATTCGTAGCAGCTACTAGCTAGTAGACGCTCTAAGGGACTAGAGCTAACCCATCTTGCTTTTGCGTAGGTGAGACAGGACAGATGTTTTGCCAAAAGATGTTTTGGCAAGGTGACATGGACTCTCTTTGGCTGCTTACACATGGGACAGCAAAGGGCAATGCATACATTCATAATTATATGCTTGCCTGTTGCCTTGTGTGCTTGCTGCGACCTGTCTTTTTCACATACATGCAATCAGACCTGTTGTTAGTTACTTGCTTTCTCGCGTGCATGCATGCACCTCCCCTTGAAAAAAAAATATATAACAGCAATCAGGGCCGCTACTAGTGGTACTGCTCACGCTGTATCCTGGAAGTATCTATCTCCTTACCCGCCGTTGGACAATCCATAGCATTACCTGCACGAAGAGTACCCATTTGTGCAACAAAATTGGCCTGCTGCACTGCCCATGGCAAACAGTGTTACTGGAGTCATGTCCTGGCAAGGTACAGATCCGTTTGTACTGCATATAAATAGCCTCATAATTGGCTACATACAGCTGTGACGTTGCCAAGCGTTGTAAGTGTGCAAAGAGCGAACCGTCTGCGGACATCCGCACAGCTGCCAGCAGACATTGAGTTTTTGGAGCATATGATATCTGTCGTACTACCTGAGTTGTGTCTTTCACGACTGGTGAATGTGACTGTGAACCCGGTGGATGCCGACCGTGGCCCATGGTGGCCCGTACGTGTCCTCGGACACCGTTAACCACCCCTGCTTGTAGTAGATGAATTACTGTTGCATGGGCTACTGCTTCACAGCAGCAGATAACGCATAGAACATATTATAACCATCTGAAGACTCTGATGTGACTTTGGCCGCGGGAACCGTTTGACATATCGTGCACGGATGGGCCACGGATGGCCGGTAAATCGGCTTCGGACCATGCGCAGCGATGCGGAACTAAATGAAGTAACATCATCAAACTTGCTGGTTATTGCAGTGATTACATCTTGCATCCGCATCAATCGGCCTGCGCTGTTGCGAGTTGCTGGGTGTGCTGACGCTTGGTTCGCAGCAATAAGTTCTCATGACGTTTGCACCAATATCGCATACCGTTGTGTCCCATAATGAGCAGCAAATTGAGACCAAGAGGGCACCAATGAGTCTTGTACAGACAGCGCACCGTACGTTTCCGGGAACTCTGAGATCATAAGCGGTGCTGGGTACTGCGTGTCATAGGGAAAGCTTTGCCCTGTACAGAGTCTCAAAGGTTGTTGATCCTCTGCCACTGATCTCTAGCATCGTTCGGTCATAGCGCACTGTAGTTCCATGGCTAGGGCTCCAGATAGCTCTAGGATCAGGCTGCCAGAGGTACAGGGTATCGTCCCAGATCTGAGTGCTTTCTCAGCAGCACTTGATGCCACACCTACCAGGGCTGTATACAACAACTCATCATTAGATGGACCTGCACAGATTGAGTCCAGTATTGTCATCAGAGGGTTTGCAGATCCAGTCTCTGAGGTGTTGTTATTAGAACCTCCTGAACTACCTGAGCTCCTTGCAGCTGAGCAAGCACACCAGCATTGTCCAGCACCGCTCAGCTTGCAGGCAGCTGCAGAGACTGCCTCAACAGGCATCACCAGCTGCACAGCAGCAGGTATGGGGCTAATGCTGACCTCACTCCAGACTGTCTCAGGGTGTGGGCAAGACTTTGCGGGACCCAGGGGCCCTGGCCTGTTTGTAGAACCACCTGAACAGGGCCTGCAGAACTACTCGAGTCTGCTTGCAGCAGGAAGCCACCTGACGCCTGATAGCATATCCTACAACACTGCAGCAAACATACTTGACCCTCCAGGGCTTGCAACAGCTGCTGCAAAAGACAGCTGCCAGTGGCAAAGTGCTTACACTTCTAGTTCGGCGGCAGCTCAACAGACTGCTGCGGCATTCAGCAATGACCTGATGAAAGCCGGCAGCCTTGAAAGCAGCAACAGCTATGCCTCTGGCTGGGAGTGCTCAGCATATGCTGCTGGCCAAGGGGCAAAGCAGGTATCAGATGAACTTCCATCTGGGGTCTGCCCCCGATGTCATTTGGTTGCAGCAAGCATCAAGCAATGCTTACAAAGCAGAAACCAGGGCAGTCAACTGATGCTAGCCGACAGACAACAGCTGGTAGATGCGATAGTGCAGGCTAGTTTCTGTGCTCAGAGATGCCTGTTAACAGAGCAGCTGCCCTCATCAGCAAAACCTGGTGACTGGTGGCTGAGTCCGCCCAAGGCCAGATCAGCTAAGCGCGGCAGCCAGCGTGCCAAAGCTGGCACCACACTGGCCCGCAACTTCAACTGGAATGCTAACTCCCCTTTGCAGTGCTGTATGGCCAGGTTTGGTGGCTTGCCTCAGTCGCCGGAGTCAGCATCATGTCTTTTGCCAAGATCTGTAGATACAATTCACAGGGAGAACGGCATAAAAAGTGCCATCCTTCCTGCAGTACCTGTGATGCTAGACTCTTCGGAAGCAAAAAATGTCACAATGGCTCCTTTCTACAGTGTCAAGTCAACAGATGGGAGTTTGACTGGTGTAGCTTTGCTTCGGCCAGCATATGGCAGCAGTAGGCGACAGGAGAATATACTTTCAGCTGGGGTCTATTCACAAGTTGATCAGCAGGATAGCATCACAGAGAACAAGTGGGTTGAAAGGGGTGTCACCTGCAGCAAGCCCAACAATGCAATGAAGGGGCAGGTGTTTGATATCTACAAATGGGCCCTGTTCTACTGTTCTCAGCAGAATAGGGGACAGAGTAGGAAGAGAAAAAGCTCTGGGCCAGATAGTTCAATGTGATCGTACAGCCTAAGGCCGTACGATATCCCAGTGTGACCTGGCAGGCAGCACAGCCTGTGCCGCTCTGGGCCAGTACTACTGATAGTATCTCATAGTCCTGCCTGACGGTGAAGGCAGAGGACCATGGTGAAGAAATTGTACCAGGAATCGCATACTGTACCTGTTTGACGGTATCACTTTCCAATTCTTTCCGATCAGCATACCATCATGACTCACAACTGAGGCATGGTCAGAACAAGTCTTGCAAGGCCACGTTGGCATGATGGCAGCATTTGCTCCCAGCAGTCGCGGCTGCTCTGCTTCAGGACCTGCAAGAATTGTTCAATCAGGTACACACCAGCTCTTGAATATGCCACAAGTTGCCAAGACTTTATGTTGTCTGCTGTTGAAGCTGTGGTTGCTTGGTCAATGATATGAACAAACAGGTCTTTGATGTCTTCTTTGTGTGCACACATTGTCAACCATTACTTACAGTGTCAGCCTGGCAATGATTGCACCCTGCACTAGTGCGCACTTATAAGTGCCCATTTGCCAAGCGACCATTTGCCAATAGTCTCAGTGGTTTTCTGAAGTCATCTTGCAACCACACTTTTGTTGACTCGATTGAGATGCAGTACTGCACTCAGTACGGTGCAATACATGGGAGGGGTGGCGGTCAGGGAGGTGGTCGCACCCTACACTTCCCCTCCAGGTTACCATACCTTGGTCAATGCAGAACACAATGTTGTTGGTCCATGATGTTGTCTTCGACCAACGTTGGCTGCTATCATATCGGCGACCTGTTTCAGTCCGATTGCGAATGCAAACGCTCAACACATGGGACTGGTACTGTACGTTCATTTTGTCAATGCATACTGTGGTTCAGCTACATGATGACGTCGACTAGCTCTGCATGTGATGACCACCGGCCAACCAACAACCTGAATTGCACTGCTTAAAGCCTCTGAGAGGTGACCAACTTGACGGTAGCTGCAATAGTTATTGCAGCACTGCAGCACTGCATTTGAATTATACGGCACCAGTATCTCTTCAGCTCTGTGTAACATGACATGCTGCTACCTCTGGCAAATGCAGATTGGCACATACTGTACACCAGTAACACCATGGGCAGAACAAACAGGGCTCAACCAGCAGACAAGCTTAGACCAACATGCGCTCAAAATGACAATGTTAGAGATGTGGCAACGCACATAGATGTGGCAACGCACATAGCTTACCATCCCTGCCATTGCTCAACAGCGGGTAGATCCCAGCCTGAATTTGAAAGAGGTAATACGGACGTTAAAACATGCAAGTGACGAGTTGTTTGGCTGCCTTTGAATTCATGGTAACAAATGCTCTCATGTAATCTTGGTCCCAGTCAACCTGTACATGGTATTAGCTACCGTTATGATAGGCTGCACGCTTTCGCCAGTAGATACAGGCCTGGACACAACCATCTGTCACAGACAACAGCATTGCCGATGGTGCCTTGCCTGCTGCTGATGGCAGCCATGGATGCTGCAACCGCCTTCTGGTGCTGAACTTCACAGCAGGCTGCAATCCCCATGAGGGCCTTGGCAGAGCAACGCAGCAGTCCAGCCCATATACACAACTGATGACCAAAGTTTGGGCCACATTGTGCTCAATACACTGCAGCAATCAGCTTCCCCTGTATGTGCTGTAGCCATATGGGTTGAGCAGCAGAGGTATGTGGAAGTGTTGATGCACCATGTCCTGAGTGATGGTGAACTCCACCACAGCTGTGGGGTAGAATGGAGTAGCCCTGAACACATCAGGATGTGCAGCCCTGCAGGCAACATAGATGGCAGACGAGATGATGGTCCAGGAGACTTACAAACCTGGTCCTAGCATTGCTAATTGTTGCTATCACTCACAGTCAAGCGACCTAAGCACCAGTTGGTGCATGACAGGGGTAGCTGTAGCAGTAATGATAGAGCTGTAGGATGCATCACCTTCCAACCCTCACCTGCATGCTCTAAGGTAAGTTGCTGTATCAAACTTCATCTGATAGTGTCCAGGAGCCACCCAGCCACTGGGAGTCAGCAGGTTGCCAATACGACCATCAGCATCAGTCACACCAGAGGCCAGGCAGTCCCAGACACCCTCAGAGCCATCCATCAGCTTGTGCAGGGAGATGGGCAAACCTGAGGCAGGTTGACCCAGAGCAGTGTCCAGCACATGGGTTGTAATAGGGGACCGCAAGCTGCTTCCATGACCTGATGATCCGGATGCCGCTGTTGGTTGGGCTGCTGTTGATGGTGCCAGATGAGCAGCAAGCTGGCCTGTACGTACATGTGCTCGCTCTGCAGGACTGCCACTTCTGCTGGTGGATTGTGGTGCTGCTGTTAAAAGTTTTTCAAGCCTCAGCTGTGTGATCTTCATCTGTTCACGAGCCGCTGCGGCGAGCTCTGCAACAACAGTAACAAGAATATGAGAGCATATCAGTTGTCAAACAGCAAAGGTATCAGCAGGAGGGGTGGCTGATCATCTTTGTGTCGTACTACGTATCTGCTAATTTGACATATAGCGAGATCGGTGCCTGGCCACAAAAATACAGGCGATCTCAAGATCACCACCAAGCCATCACCCAGACACATAACAAGCCTTCACTCATGTCTGAGCTGTCAAAGATTTGTCAGCTGCTTGCCTGAGTATGGTGAGTTTGGCAACCTCTGCTTGAGAGCTGCCAGCATCTCAGGAGCTGATTTGCCACTGGCACATATGATGAAGATGAAACCATGCTTTTCCTTGTAGGCCTGGTTCAAGGCAGCCAGCTCCTCAAACACCTGAGACACAGACGACAGTAACAGGTGAGGCAGTAAGCTACATACAGCTAGCACAGCATCATGACACAGCCACCTCGGACCTGCTTGAGACCTGCACTTGGTTTTGCACACGAGCAGCCTACAGACCCACCAGGCTGCTGGTGGGACATGCAACAAGACCGTTTGCAGATTATGTGTTGACTGCTATGCCAGGAGATACTGTAACAGATGACAAGGCATGTCTGCTGCAGTCAACAGTGAGACATGACCACCAGTGTACAAATCGACCAGCCTCTCTCAGTCCAGGTACCTGTTTGTTTGCTGTTGCCATAGCAGCTGCTTGCTCCCCATGACTCAGATGCTGGAAGGCAGCCTGGTTCCCACTGCTGAACTTCTTCTCAAAGGCGGCTGAGGGTGCAGCATACCAAGACGTGGCACAAGTGGTGATGGGCATGGTGTACAACCATTGTAATCATTGACAGCAGACGCAGCTGCTGTAGACTGCTGCAACATGCACACTACTGATGCCCGTATCCTTGCTTGATACTGGTGTGTAGAGGAGAACTAGGGTGCAAGATCTGTAGGGTTATGGTGCTGTAGCCACGTCTGTTGCTTATGGCAGCTTCCGATTGCCCCCCGAATCAGCAGTTTCATGTCTCACCAGCATCCCCAATCTCAGGATGTGCTGCAAAAGCTTCCAACCAGCATTGCACGTCAACTTCATTCCACCAAATGCGTTGTGCTGTACCTATGCATTCACTTATTGAGCTGTAGGAACCCGGAGCTGATAACAGGTCAGCAAAGCGCCTGCTTGAGCAAGCTGTATAGGCAGCATCCCACGTGACAGCAACTGCCATCAGGCTAGATGCTCAATCTGTCCTTGATCCTATCACAATCTATCGTACTGGGGTTGCTGTCGCAAGGAGGATCAACGTCCTTTGATATGTGTATCGCTTCGGTGCGGGAAGGAAGTAGCGCGGAGACTTGTACATGTGCTTCACCAAGGTTGTGAGCCACTGCGCATGCGGGTTCAAAATGCAGGCAATAAGTCGGCTGAAATTTGATGCTTAATCAATGCAGGCAAATGACTCCGTGAGAAACCCCTACTACACCTAAAGTTGTTATGACGCACCTAATTCATGGGTTTGGGATTACTCAGCGCAGCACAAGGCCACCGATGGCTCGATAATGATCCAAAACAACCAGTCTCAGCCAACCAACTTCAAAAAAACAGTGTAGGAAGTCTGCTCTGCATACTGCAAGATCTGGTCCATTGCTGCTCCTTCTGTGCCTTGAGTGCTGCTGCCACTATCCTCATGGGTTGCGTTTGAGCAGAACCTTAAGCGCTTTTGGTGTTTCAACAATGTCACTCGTAGCATTGTTGGAAGATACCAACGCATGTATGCTGAAAAGACCACTTGTCCAGCAGCTGCACCTGCTGGTGCAGTGTCAACTTGTGCGTACCACAGTCACACACACCAGGAAGCCACCAATCAGCCAGAAAGCCCGTTTCATTGATCAGATCAGAATCACTGTCAGAGGTGGTCACGGTGGTGGTGGATCCAGTGCACTTTTTGGCAGAACAGGTAGTTTACCTCACTGTCGTGCCTGCTTGATACTATTGCAGTAGACCAATCATGCAACCCAAGCAATAGTGCAATAGCTGTGTGCCATGCTCTCATCGTGACGGTCATCCATGTTGTCACTGCTGGTGCTATGGCTGCTGTCTGCTATACTCAGCGACATCGTCCCTGTTCACACCTCACACCAAGATTGCCCACATACAACACAAGAGCCTGTGTTATGACATACAGGTCATCACCCTCGAGCAGCTGGTGGCAATGGTGCACCAGGTGGTGCAGTGATCCTCCAGGGCAGCAAGCAGCTGACAGGTCTTGGCACCATTCCGCTGCACATTGATGCAGACAGGGGCGGCAGTGGTGGGAAACAGTGGAGGGATGGGAAGAAGGGGGCGGATAAGGTGGTGCATGTGCCACTGGGTACACAGGTGTATCAGCTTGTAGAGTTACAGCCTGGAGCAGGCAAGGGAAAGGTACATGGAGTTACAGCACTGCCACACCAGGTCACAGCAACACCAGCTTCTGCCTCAGCAGCTGGTGTCCAGCAGCAGCAGCAGCAGCAGCCCGGCTGTGACATGCAGCAAGATACCAGTACTGCTACATCTGATCAGTCGCAGGATCATGTTGCCAAGTCACAACAGCAACAGCAGCGGTCTTCGGAGCAGACTCTTGATGTGAACGCTGTACGCAGCTCTATTCACATCTCCAAGCGGTTGTTCCAGGGTGATGTGCCACAAGCAGCAGTGCCGTGGAGTGAAAGTGACCCTCAGCACCCAGTTAGCAGCTTAGAGGGTGTTAGAAACCAGTATGCACATGACAGAACGACAGAAGCACACTTAGATGGCCACACTGCTGATGCAGATCATGATGAGGACACCAGCTTATACCAGCAACTGGTCAGGTGTGACCGGGTGTTGACCAACAATGAGAAGCTGCACCTTTTGCACACTGGCAGTCTGCAGGGTGACCTGCAGCAGGAGGCAGCCCAGCCCTCTAGGTTGCCAGCTTACGCAGCTTGGGACCAGGACAGCTGTAGTAGCGGCAGGGACAGTATTGATGGTATTGATAGTATGAACGTGCAGAGTATTGTCAGGGACTGGGGTGTTGTTGAACTTGATAGTAAGACAGACAGTGAAGCGGAATGGCCCGATCAGAGTGATACAGAAGATCATCATCATCATGATTGTGCAAGTGATGTTGAGTCAGGTCGGGATATCTGGATGGGAGATCCAGTTGACTTTGCAGGAAGGCGGAGCTTTACCAAACAACAGGTGAGTGGGGCCTCAACTGGTTGATGCAAAAGGCAGCAGAATGTGACTGTTGTGCTTCACGCTTGTTCCGTGAGAAACACTGGCTGAGACTGGTGCTTGGTGGCACATGATGATATCACAAGGTCAATCACTCTCTATAGCGTGCAGGGTGGATGCTGCGCATTCGATGAATATCGTGCTAACCTTGTCAACAGCTTGCTTGCCCGGCTGGCATCTTGTTCAGGTGTGGTCCATACTTGAGTCTCAAGCTGTGCTGTTGGGCGAGCTCACTGCAGAGGGGCAGCAGCTGGTGGTGGCAACTGGGGGCTTAGGGGGCCGTGGCAATGCAGTGGCACACAGCAGACCAAACGCACCAGCTAGCAGGGCAAGAAGTGAGGGCACACCTGGTCAAGAAGTGGGTAGCTGGAACCTGGATCTGAACATGTTTGCATACTTCTGGATGTTCAGACATGAGTGTGCTGCTGCCGCTATGAATTTGATGAAGAAAATGTACATTGATGTTGGTGCCTGTGGCATGTACTGTGCAAGTGCTAATGAGCAGTGGCCCACTGAAGATGGACACTACCTGATGACTGACAATGTAAGTGTGCGTAGAACTGCCACAGAAGCACATGTTGCAGGTCAGCCTCCGTCAGTTATCTATTGATGCAGCTGATGCATGTGTTGCTGCTTGCAGGTGATGTTGCTGTTGAAGCTGAGCCTCCTTGCAGATGTTGTTTTGGTGGGACTACCTAATGTTGGCAAGAGCTCCCTCATCACTGCCCTGACCAATGCAAACGCTCAGGTCAGTGGGTGCTTCAACGTCGTAGTCAGTCGCAACGCAGCCAAGACAATGGCAGACGGTGCATGTGCTGGAACATCATAGGGGTACCTTCACACAGCGTACTCAGTGGCCAAGAATGTCACTGCAGCTCATGGGGATAACAGCATGAGCCTTGTGAAGAAATGCAGCACATATGCTGCTCTAGTGTTGTGTTCAACATGGTGCAGGACTCCATTTGCACTCCTGCACACCCCTGGACTCAAGGCTACCCTGCAGCCTGTTGAGTGTTTGCAGGACCATATCACTAGTGTATCACACTGATTGATAACAACAGTAGTATGCCACATGCCTTGTGAATAAAATAGGCACATCCAGCAACAAGCCGCCTGCTGCTGCTGACTGCCACTGATGTGCAGGTTGGCTCTTACGCCTTCACCACGCTGCGCCCGCAGCTGGGCACCATGGTGGATGTTGTGCCATACAACGGGGCAGAGGCACAAGTCACAGGCCATGCAGGTGAAGACAGCAGTCCTAATCAGCGCATCTCCCACAAAGAAGCTGCATCTATAACCAGGGAAGCTGAGGAGCCTTCAACCATGAGCGTAGAATCTGCAGCTGCAGTGGCCAACAGTGGTGCAAGTGTTGATGGTTCTTCCAGGATTGTAATTGCTGACCTGCCTGGTCTGTTACCTGGGGCTCATGCTGGGAAAGGCAGGGGCACAGCCTTCCTAGCACACCTGCAGAAAGCCAGATGCCTTGCATTAGTCATAGACATGATTGGGAATGATGCTGACCAGCAGTTGCAGGAACAATCAAGGCAGCTCAGCGATGGCAAGCAGAAGGAAGGGGCTTGGGTTGATGCACCAGAAACATCATGGAGGGGTTTGGTGCCATATACACCACAGCAACAGCTGTCAATACTGCAGGTGCGGAACGTTTACAAGTGCAACTGATGATTTGTTGCCTGCATCCTGCAGCTGTAGCTGCAGTGATGAGCCCGGATCTCTGGCATGCTGCTGCCCACGTTTGTTTATGCGTCTAGAGACATTATGCTGACATGTGCTGCCAGGGGTTGGCAGTCTCTTACATGTGCAGCCTGCATGACACTGACGGTGCTGTGACTGCTCTGTATGCGTAGGAGGAGTTGTCCAGTTATGATTCATCCATCCTTGCAATGCCGATGATTGTTGTTGCCAACAAGCTAGATGCCTTGTCACCAGATGCAGGAGCAGCAGCTGTTAAGCAGCTAAAATCAGTGACCACACTGCCCATCATCCCAGTGTCAGCAGAGAAGGGGGCAGGATTACAACGCCTGAAAAGTGCCTTGCATCTCCTTGTGAACCAAAGGTAGCTAGCTGACAAATTGACCACCACCAACTTGCCTTGAAGACTTGCTAGCTATTCTTTACTCAATAGTGACTGTGCTTGTTGTAGACTTAATCTGCAATGGCCGGAGTGGGTTGATTTGTTTGTTTGTTTGTTTGTTTGTTTGTTTGTTTGTTTGTTTGTTTGTTTGTTTGTTTGTTTGTTTGTTTGTTTGTTTGTTTGTTTGTTTGTTTGTTTGTGTGTTTGTTTGTTGGTTTGTTTGTTTGTTTGTTTGTTTGTTTGTTTGTTTGTGTGTGTGGTTGTTTGTTT
>LWCB01010285.1:0-20590 GCA_001630525.1 Coelastrella sp. M60
ATAAATCAAGGCATGACCTTTTCAAAGTGCAACAAGTATGACGACAACATCTGACGACGGAGAATAACATAGTAAGCAATCACAAGTAGAGCCCAAAGCGCACAAATACATACAGGGAACAGGAGGTACACCCACTCTGGTCATGAGGACCATAGGGCACAGATGTGCACTGCAGGTCGCCTGGCAGGCCGTCTGATAGTATCATACTTAGGCTAAGCCTAGCACTGCAAGTATACAAACAACAGTGTATTATACTGAGTCGGGTGATACTATCTATAGCCTGTATAGCCTGTGCATTGAGTTTAGACCCGGAGGGGCATCATCAGGCTGCACAACATGCGAAGTGGCAGCTGCAGTGACACTTTGATGGGTACTATTTGTCGAGCATCATGCTATGCTCTGGCACAGGCTTCTGCCGTAGACCCCTGAGCTGTGTGCCACAAACGGGGCACTGTTGCCACAGCCTTGCTGGCAGCAGTGCACCAATTCTGGAGAAGCTTTGTAAGTTACAGAACTTTCTTTCACAAAATCTGTGTGCCCTGCTGTACAGTGCCCCACAGTGCACAACATGCAAGTGACTGTAGAGCGACCCCACCAGCTTGCCTCACATAATGCACTCTGAGATGCACCTTGACATAAGCATATAGCAACACCATGCTGCGGCATATAGCATATAGCAACACCATGCTGCGGCACACACTATCAGTACAGCAAGTGGACCTGCTCGTTGATCGCTGACAGGTTGACTCATGAAGCCAGACTTGCCTTGCAGAATTTTTGGTGCCCAAATATCAAGCACCATGACATCAAGAAGAGCAACATGCGCCAGTATGTGCATATGTATGGGCGCTTCTCAACTCACAAGAACCAGGCAACGCCATTACTAGCCCAGCCCTGCTCAAGTGCACTTTAGTAGCTCAGATCAAGCTGCAAGCAACAACTAGGCAGCTGTGCCTATAGTCTAGTTTGCACAACAGCAGCAACATGTACATTGCGGCTCTGAGAACAGCAACTGTTCCTGTCTTGCTGCATGGCAAAGACACACAAATGTTACCTGTGCCTACAAACCAGTGACATACAGCACTGTGTATCAACAGCACACATGTATGACTCCAGCATACAATCAGCTGATAGCAAACAAGGCCTACTAGAGATGCTTTGAGACAAGACAAAAGCATCAACAAGGTTTCTGAAACAAGATCAGAGGAACAGTATCAAAGCACAGTCAAAAGAAGGTCTCACAGAGTGTTGCACGGGTCTCACAGAGGCACCCCCCACCTAAAATCCAGACCACTCAGTTCATGGAGGGTAAAAATCACAATGCACCAACTGCACCCATAACTGTCAAGAAGAAATTAGTGTCCTCAACATGCGCCACACCTTTGGCTGCAACTAGCCTAGGTGCCAGAGACTGCTGCAGTACGGCGTGTGAGGCTTCAACAACACGCCTTCATAACACCACATGCTGTACGGCATGTCCAGTAACATGTCTCAACTGCCGGGTAGATCAATCAGCAATGCAGCTCAACAACTGCCACGACTGCTAAGACATTCAACACTCATGCCATGGCAAAGCAAATGGCAGTGTGTTGGCCTGCAGGATGTTCAATGCAAAGTCGATGACCAAGTTACTTGGAGGTTGTCAAACCAAGGGCCAACCATACTGACAAATCATGCTGCAACGTCCCAAACCATACAAGCAACAGCAATCTGCATGCAAAAGCAGTTGCGCGTCGCTGCCCGAGCTGCATCAGCCTGGCACGAGGTTCATCCCAACTGATTGGGCATGCAAGAAGTGTGGGGTAAGGTCGACACTTCCACTCAAAAAGGACCAACCCCCAGCAGTGCATGCATAACATGAACGTCAACGACCAAACAAGACTATGGGTTCTCAGGCCTTCCAGTTAGGCCAAGTGTCAGAAGCAACACAAAGCTCCCCACAGGTCCAGCACGCCATAGTACCAGTGCTGACTATTAGTAATGAGATGACCTGCATATCTGACAAAGAAATCTCCTGCAACCACCTCAAATCAACATGTCATGCTCAAATGAAGACCCAGCTCAACATGCACGTGGTACAGACTGCACTCGTCAGTAGGCTGAAACAAGAATATCAACAATGCACTGCTTTGACAAGACCAACAGATAATGGTCTAAGTGCAATATAAGCGATTGTCAGTCGGAGAAGCGCCTTGAAGAACGGTCTCTGCTGTGATGCACTGCTGCTTGAAAGCAGCCTGAGGGCTGTATGTCTATACAATCAACACACACACACATCTTGTTTTGCCAACTTGAAACAAAGACTGCAAGCGATGCAACAGGAACTCCACGGTGTACAAAACCTCCCACAACACATCCAGAACCGCAAACAGCTAACATCCCCAACAGTTCGCTGACAACAGCAGCGTAGCCATCAAAGCGCAAACATGGTTGTTTACTCTGCCTGATCGATTATGCCGTTGCCAGTAGAGAATTAATTCTGGTTCAGTCTGTCCATCAAGCCATTCAAGCTCATTGCAGGATATGATGCACTACGCAGCATTTTTACCCAGAGTAAGTCTGTCATCAGCATGTCGCTTGCTCAGAACAGCATGTAATGACTCCCTCTACACTCATCTGTATATACTACGAGTAAAACATGGTATAGTATAACAAAGGAGCAACATGACTTGGCTTGAGAGACACAGCCAACAACAAATCACCAACCACTCTCTACTACTGTGTGATAGCAGAAAACATAGTTACACTTCCTCAGATTTTGTTGCTGCTTCACGCTCTGCAGCTTCAGCCTCGGCTATCTGCGGCATGAAGCTGGGCTTAGCACGCTGCAGCATTGCTCTTGCCTCACCACTCATGCCACTGATGCCTTGGCTCCATCCACGCAGCACAATGACGTCGGTATCATCAACACTGCATCAGCACACACAACTCAATCAAAATGCTGAGCGTTACTCAGTAAGCATATCACTTGGAGCTTCTTGCCCGCCGTGTGGCCCTCTCAGGGGAACAGAAGCTTCACATATGTTAGCTACCTATATATCGGCATGTATCTGCATACATGGGCTGTGTCAAGGACAACTTTGCTATTGTCAGCTGCATTCTCAAAGCAGTGTGTGTCAGATTGTACTGCATGAGGCTGTGACTGCCAGCAAGACTCACAGGCACCAGCACACAGTGCATAACGACCACCACCCACCTGTGGTCGAAATAGTGCGAGCGCTCTGCCTCTGACTGTGCCGTTTCCTTTGGCAGGCTGGCAGTGATGATCGGTGAAGTGCTGCTGTTGCCACCAGATATACACGGACCAGTCTGAGAGCTGATGTTGCCACTAGTGCAGCTGGGCGTCGTAAAAGACGTAGTGGTGTAATAGCCCTTTGTACGCACATGCACAGGAGGGGTGGGCCGCGGGTCTGATGCTCGCATGCGCAGCAACTCCTCCAAAATCACAGCAAAGGTCGGCCTGCAGCCCCACAAAGCAACAATCCTACTTTACCCTGTACTGGCCAGACATACTACTCAATGCACGGGATGCTCCTTGCATACTCCGCACTCTGCAAGATTCAACTTCGATACAGCAGAGCATTTGCAAGAATACAGGTGGGCAACACAACTGACACACACAAGTCCACCGAAGGGTGCTGGTACGGTGTATCTCAGGCCAGATGCAGACACATCAGCATCAGCAACAATGGCAGAACAAATGCAGAGTTCTGGTGCAGAATTTGATATGCAACCCATAGACACAAAGCAAGGCACACCCACACACCTGAGCTCCCAACTGGGCTGCCAACATTTCTCAGCCAACTCCTTGAACGGCTGCGGCGTGCCTTCAGGAAACTTCGGTCGCAGATGCTCCTTAGTGATATGATGGCCAAGCAGCGCACGAGGCACACCATCAAACGCCCGCAAGCCAGTGAACATCTCAAACAGTGTGATGCCAAAGGCATACACATCCGCTGCTTTGGACACTCGACCATCCAACATGATCTCAGGGGCCATGTGAGTCATGGTGCCCTGCAATGTATCAAACAGAATAAAAACAAGGTTTTGAGCTCCAGACATGATTCTGCTGCAATTATAATGTGGTAGATGCATGTAAATCCAGTCAACTTGGTGTGTTGGCTCACCTGGGAGCAAATACTGTTTAGCCCACGTCTTTATGGCCAATGCTTTTCTATGAACATAGCTTACCTGATACACTGATGATATGTGTGTCTCCAGGTGACTCATCTGCAGACTAAGACCAAAGTCCCCAACCTTGCCCACAAACCCTCGACCATCAGTGCTGCCCGTAGCAAGCATCACATTGCGGGCTTTGCTGCAGAGCAAACAACAGTCACCAGTTGAGGCAAGCATGCGGCAGAAGTCCCTGATGCAATGCATCAGGGTTCTGGAGATGAAAGAGCTGGTGAAACCATGCACAAGACAGTTTTGAAGCAAAGCATATAGAACACACCAGAGGAGCAACAAGAACACTCAATGCTGCAGGATGTGCTACTGCAGTTTATTCGGGTGACGTGCTTACAGGTCAGCGTGTAGGACATTCAGAGAGTGCAGATGTAGCATGGCCTTGGCAACATCTGCTGCTGTGTCCAGTATTGCCAGGTAGTTGACCACACCAGGAGAAAGGGTAAACACTCCATCATCAAGAGCATCACGCAGACAGCCCTTGTCACAGAACTCCAACACCAAACGAACCTGAATAACCAGCAGGTGCCAAGCAAAACTTATCAAATACTGACTACTGAAGTACAAGAAGCGCCTTGAAACAACACGTTGTGAGATTGTGGGTCAAGTTGAAGGCTTGACATGACTCTGGGGCTTATGTCATTTCATGCTTCAGAGCTGCAGAGCATTAATCCCACTCCAGGTACTGGGAATTACTGATGTTCTTCATTCATGATGGCATGCAAAGAGATGCGAGTCAGATGCAGTTGCAGTGTGAGAATGTTATCATGTTCACAAATGGCTTAAAATATCTATCCAATGCCTCAAAAAGAAGATCTGCACAATATGACCTCATAGTGTTACCTCATAGCTGTGCACAGTTGAGACCAGCTCGCTCTTTGAAGGGAAGGGGCCGGCAACAAGTGTCATGTCACTGCATCAAGAAGAGATACAAGTATAAGCACTTTGGTTCAGCAGACAGCAGTCGAGGATCCAAGTGAGCAGTCTGGAAGACATGTGACATGTGGTACATCAGAGTTCCAAGTGCAATTATACCTCGTTGCAACTTGTGAACCTACCTGATACTGCTTGATGGATGCTCAGCCGCACACGTTACGCCAGCGACTCAATGTGTTTGCATCACATGCAGTGCTGGGATATGTTTCAGACAACATGACTGATGCAAGGTACCAAGCCCAACTCGGCGCCTCTCTGATGGATCTCTTCATATCATGCGCATTCATATCATGCACCACATGCTTGACCAGCAACTCTTGCGTCCTACACTTACCCTTGGTGCCCATTACTATCTGCTGCATTGTTGCTCCCCTGATGTTTGCCCATCTCCCGCACAGGCCGTATGGCATAAGTGTATGTCTGCGCAAGGAGCAGATGTCAGAGAGGAATGATGCATGTTATGAGTAGATACATGAGTGTGATGTCGTGTCAGAGATCTGTTTCAGTGTTTCAGTCACAGATCTGTTTCATCGAGCCAAAGTGGAGGTTGGTGCTTCCCTGATGCAGTACCGCTCAGCAGTCTGGCAATATATGGTGATGGTATCGCGAGTGATGCGCTGCTGCTGACCAGCACGCTGCTTATCACCTGCAAGACCTGTACTTGCTGATGTTACTCATTATAGCATAAGCACAACGCCGAAAGTTTTTCAAGCACTGACCTGAACGAGGTTGGGATGCGACAGAGAAGATGATATAGCTGCTTCCATTACAGCCCTGCAGGGCAGAAAGTGACATATTGAGAGAACATGTTGCGGCCTCTTTGCCCAACGAGCCTGTCCTTGGGTCTTGAAAGGGGCTAAAGTCACTTTATGTACCTTCCAAACATACACAGTCCTTCCCCATGAGCATCACGGCACCTTGACAAGCATCACTCACTCAGGCATCAACTTGCAATGGCACACCAGCAGCATGAGCAGCCTATGTCTGTTGCTGATGCTGGATCACATCGCAAAGCAGCGTATTTCAAGCAGTCTTCCACCCTTTGATGCACTCACATCTTCTCTCGCTTCTCTGCTCCGCTCATATTTGCAGGCAGCAGCATTGTCTTCACAGCCACCACAGTACCTCTCCAAAGTCCCTTGTACACCTTTCCAAAGGTACCCTCGCCCAGCAGCTCCACTGTCTGGATGCTTTCAAGGTCCTGTGCACTGGTGTTGCTGTTCACAGCTAGCTGCCGGCGCATGGTCTCAATGCGCTCTGCAGAACAAAAACACAGTTTCCTGTCTTCGCAGCACGCTTGCCCGCTTACTCAACAGCAACACTGTGCTAGCCAGCAGTCTACTGTGTCTAGCAACAAGTTCAGGAGGGCAACACGTTCAGCTGGGCAGGTAGAGAAGGCAGGACCGCACAGCCTTGTATTCCTCAACGCTGAGAGCAAAGCTTACCTAAAGTGAGTGCTTCCTTAGAGCCCCCCACGCTGCTGTCAGACCCGCTGCCTGGCTCCTTGCTCTTGCTGTCACCGCCGCTTCGGCCACCCAGCACTGCTAATAGATTGTACTGCCGCACCAATAAAGCATCAAGCCGCAGCTTCTCCTCTTGGAGCTTGGCTGTTGTCTCTTCCAGTTGGATGTTGCTGTTCTGCAATAGAGAAGATGACATATGGTGTTGTGCATGGATCAAGGAAACCATCCTCAGCTATTCACAAATACAGGGACAAGCCCATCGATTTTCCTCTGTTCGCTGCTGCAAACGTGTTCGAGGCAAATAAAACAGGTCTGCAAACCACTGCTGGCAGCGTCTGTTGCTGCTGCATACTCACCATGACATCTCCAAGCAGTCGCTGCTGCTCAGCCCAGGATGCCATGATGATAGCCACCAACAGGGCCAGTATCAAGTTACCCAGGATAACAGCTGCAATGATGCCTTGCTCCCAATTGGGGCGCCAGCCATCAACAGGCTCAAGGAACACCTGCAGGGCAAACACGAATCCTGCTGGTAGCTGATGACCATAACCCTACAGGGCTGTGCATGTATGCTGGCATGCGGGGGTGAACTTCTGAGTATGGTTTCCGCCATAGCTGGACTGCCACAGCGACATAGCATGGGTTTTTACTCCGCAATGTCACGGCCAAACAAGTAGACTCTGCATAAGGTGAAACGTGAGGAGCTTGCTGACACATATGCCGCGCTATTGCCTTCACCATGTCACAGCCAAACAAGCAAGATAGGCATCAGTGGGACTCTGAGGACCTTGTCGGCACATATCCGCTTAGCAAGCAGTGCTTACCCGCCATTGAGAGTTGCCAACGATTATGTCTGAGCCCGCAGCCCTTGCAGATGGCCAGACAGTGGAATTGGCAAATACATACTGCCCGTTGCGGTCCGTCCACTCAGGTCTGCTGAGATTGGAGTCAGCTAGCTCTGTAGCAGTGTATGGGCGCGTCATACTGCATGAACACACAGCACCAGAGGTATAACTACTAATGCAGCTGAGCACTTGCTAGCCTTGCATTATGTGTAACGATGATGGATTGCAATTCTCAATTGCTGCTCAGGTCTATAAGCCTGCCAAGTCTGTGTCTGGCGCTCAGCAAGCAGAACCATTGATCTACAAGTCATCAGCCGTCACAGTGTGTGCAGTCACTCACAGCCAGTTGTATCCTTTGCTCTTCAACAGGTCTAGTCTTGGGTCTGTGCCCGCCCTTAGCTCGTCGAGAGGTCCAATGGCCGTGGCGAAACCCCAGAACTTCTCCTTGGTGGTGGCATTGTAACACAGATTGTCAGGGCAGTCATCAGGCACTGCAGAGCACCAAGCAAACCCTCCCTTGGTCACAGGACGTCATCAAGGTCAGCAATCTTCAACAGCTGCAGGTGTCACGCAACCGGGTATGTGCCTGCATGCCATGCTGCGAAAACCGAAGCATCACACCCAGCAGATTGCTTGGCAGCTGCAGGAAACACAAACATCCCCCTACCTGTCCGGGTTGTCCCAAAAGTTTCGTTCAGGCTTGTGTTTGGTATGAAGATTGGCACTCGTGCTACTGTGCCGAAGTTCCCCTGCACCAGTTTCAGAGGTCCATTGATGACAATCTCCCTCTTCCTGAGTGTGTTGATTGCTCCACCCCTGAGAGCTGCCTGCATGATGCATACACAAGAACAACCGTGTTTGTAATTGGTTGCAAGGCAGTCATTTGAACAGCGGGGTGAGCAAGCTGTGCGCCTGAGCCAGGTTCCCTGCTGCCATGGAGACAGTGGGAGTGCCAGGCGCTGCTACTGCCACAAACAAGACACCACAAAGGGCTGCGCAGCGAGACACACACCTGTTTACAGAATGCATGAGCAGACAGTTGGCTACATGGGAGACTGACCAGAGCGTATGCAGGAGAGGTTGCTTACACCACCAGGATGGACAGTTAGCCGCATTGCCCTTCTGGTTTGTCTATTAAAGGGTGTTACCTCAAGCGGACCTACCTCTTTGAAGATGTTGATACCAACACGCGAGTCAGTGCCGTTGTTCTTGGGCTGAATCAGGGTTATTATGCCCATGGGCGATAGCTGCAACTCCTGGACCACTGTCTGGTCTTTGTTCACCTGTAATGAATCATGACATCATGAAGCAGCTTTCTGAATGCAGCTGTAATGACACCGCCGCGGTCAGATCTGTACAAGCAGTCTTCAAGCGTGTACGATAAGGAAGCATACGCCTCCACTGAGCAGCAGTCATGTTGCATTGTTTTGTTCAAAAAGCCACCAAACACAAGTGACCAGCCCCACATACAGCTGACAGCCCTTGCCGCTGTACAGTGAATCAATTCGTGCACTGAAGCAGGACCCACCGAGGCAAGCAGCTGCCTGGCCACATCTGGGAAGGCTTCAGTTAAATATGCTAACTGTGGATTGAGCTGTACGAGGATGGCCAGCGTGGTCAATGGAGTCACAGTTGCCTTCTCAATATGGAGGCGGAATGACGCAGCCTGTAGGACACAATAGTGAAGTAAGGTACGGTCATGTTGTTGAAGGGAATAGAGAAGACTTGCTGTCACACAGTATCATCAATAGGAAGAGGCAAGTTTACATATACAGCTGAGCTAAGCAGCACAGGTTGCTGCTGTTGCAGCTTCCATGTGCTAGGGGAGCGACAGTACTGCTCTGTTGTGCATGTCAGATGCGCTGTTCTATGCTGCTATTGCAGCTGACCAAGGGAGGTGACCAGCTGTGCTAAGCGTAGAATGACAGAGCTGTGCATTGGAGCAGCTGACTAAGACATGGGCCAGTCTCATGTCACTGCAGAACGCCAGACAGTGCAGCTGTTGCCAGTCTCAGGAGCCAGAAGCCATGACATCTGTCATGTGCGTGCCTTCGGATCACACACGCTGACACTACCCTTGCAGCGTCAGGACAGTAAGGATACCAATGCCTAAGCACTCACTAGCCTTGCAAACTGTACCACGTAGGGGCAGTGCTGCGGGCCATTGTTACTAGTACTAACAACAAACTGCTGAGGAAGTCAGAGTAGCTGAATACCTACCCAGTCAAGTGCTGCGCTCTCGGCTCTGGCCCTAGTATCAGCTTCATACTTGTTGGCGCCCAGAACAACCCCCAAGATGCTCAACCCACATAACAAGCAAAAGATGACAACTGGCGGTACAAGCATGAAGGCTGGGCGACGCTTGACGTTCCTCCAGTATGACTGCGCAACATACAACGCAGCACGAGCGGAGATGCAGTATCATGTCAGAGCCCGCTAGAGTTGTGTATTCTGATGGGCAAAGCAGTACATGTGTTGCAGGTACTGTGCCACTTAGTGACAGACCTCGATTCTCTGTCTGAAGCCAGAATTCAGGAGATATCACTGCTGTCGTAACACTTGGTACCCTCTGTTGCAAGCCTCAGTGATCGGTCCATACAGTTCATCTTATGGCCCATAGGGTACCCACTTGAAACATCCGCAATATCCTCCCTTTCCTTTTTGGGAGAGGAATCGCTGGCATTTCAATCGCAGCATTGACTTCATTCTTGCTGTTCTCAGGCTGCGGGACCTTGCCAAGGTCCCCATTTTCTGCTGGAGTCATCGTGCAGGGCAGCAGACCCCAAGCAACATCATGACTTGGCCATCAGCGTCATCAACTGCAGAAAGCGCTGAAATTAAGTTACCAACATACTGATTCAAGTAGCAGAATCCGTTACGTGGGTGACTTCTCAACACTCTGTATAGCTGACACGCATACATACACACCCGGCCTTGGATGACACGGGAGCTATTGGATGGACTCACACACCCCACTCTTGGCTGAGTGTCTAACTGAGCCAGATGCAGGCAGCAAGCAGCGCGGTGTCGGTTGCAGTGTCATGTTGTGGGTGACTGTGCACCTCCCTGTGTGAAACCTCGCACCGTACATCCCACACGCTGTGTCTGCCGCTCTGTCGAGCTAGTGCTGCTTCATGGTAGGCTGATCGCTTGGTGAAGCCTGGCCTGCACCTACTGCACATGCAGTGCACGGTTGCTGATTTTTAGGTCGACCCCCCATGACAACCAGCTGCGCGCATGCGGGAGAGCAGGTGCAGTATTTGGTCGGTACACTTGAGCGTTACATATATACTGAAGTCTGCTTCGGATCGGCAGATTGCCCTGGTAACTCTGAGTTGCAGCAGTAGGGATTATGTCAGCCAGACCTCATACATGTCTGTGCCGCATAGGACAAACTCCAGCTACACCCAACCCTCCATGTCAGTATTGCTGCCCTGCAGCATAGGAGGCACTAACCAGCTGATCACTCCCTCTTGCCGAATGCTCTGTACCAGGGCTGCTCGTAGCTTGGCACCTGCTGTGGAGGCAGCATGTACTTGGCCAGTACTACTTTGACCATTGCCTGCAGCGCATGCTGTTATTGCCTCAGGTATCGGTTCTTGCAGTAGACCGTTGGCTTCTGCCAACTGCTCCAGCTGCTGTAGCAAGCAGCTGCAGCTTTCCTTGAGCAACTTGGCAACCTCCAAAACAGCAGCCTGCAGCAGTATACACAACAAGCACCCCTCTTGAGCTGTGTGAACTGCACAAGCCCTCCACCGCTAAGCTGCCATGCATCATCAGATAGACTCCGATGGCAATATTGCTATGGCTGATGGTTACTTCATATATAGACTCATGTAATAATGCAGGGCGATCCATGGCCAACCCTACCTGCTGTTCTTCACCTCCAACATTCCCATACAGTGGATCATCAATATCCTGGCCGTCCGACTGGTTGGCTTGTGCTGCTAATCTCGGGTGGTAGCTGCCTAACAGCCGCACACGTGCACTGTACTGACCTCCAGGGTTGATCAAGTCATAAGATGATACCTAAGAAAATGAGAGGAAACCTGATGGGTCGAGTTACTGTACAACTTACAATGTGTCTCTTGCTTTACAGGACAAAAACATGGGCACCATGCCTATCATGCAGACTGTTACCAGCAGGCGTACCAAGTTGAGTCGTGTTGTAGTGCACATTGCTGCTTCACTGCCTGTTTTCATCCGCCTGACTGATCATGACTTTGCCACATTGCTTGCTTGGAGAGTGCCCCATGCGCTTGTTGCAGTGACATATGACAAGTCACAGCAGATCCACTCAAAAAGTTTACAGCTCACCTCCCTAAGAACATCTGCTGCTGTGTACTTGTCCATCACCAGCACCAGGTCAGCTGCTACGATATCACTGGCCGGGTCGAACTGCTGCGCACCAACCTCTGTACTCTGGGGGTCTGCATCTGAGACAGACGTATGTGAGGGTTGTACCTGAATCCCTAGGACTTGACCTGCTGCAACTGCTGCAGGATCAGGACATTCCCCCAAACAGTAGTCTCTGGTAGCCTGCATATGACCAAAGACAGACATGAAACAAGCAACTCACCAAAGCTTCATAACACCACAGGACAGAAATAAGCATTCCGCCTGCAAGTGCTGTACCCCTGGGCTGTGATGCACTATACCCTGGCAGGGCGTCCACTGCTTCACCAAGTGTCTACATTGCAGCTTGCACGTACTTCATTCAGAACCATCATTGCAGAGATTGCCACACGTCAATATGTGTCATGATGCACAGCAGTCAGAGCTAGTGCTTACGGGAGCTGCTGCTTACCCTTTGCTGCACTGTAATCCAGTCACGTAGTGGGCTCTGCTGCAATTGCTGTCTGAACAAAGCAGCTGCTAAGGGTGCTCTGCATATTCCGCTTTCACTCACAAACAGTAATAGCGCCTGCAGAAGGCAGCATGAAAGGTTCAGAGACGGTCCAATACCCAGCAGTTCTGAGTCCAGACATTGCACACTTGCTTTCTGCAGGCTCTGGCAGAGGAGGGTTGCTGCTTGATACTTGTGTATGTTGCCTCAGTGATTTGGTTTGGGCTAGTCAACTCAGTTCTGTCAAATGCGAGAGTAATGCAAACAGTGTCATGAGGCGGGTCTGACTCGACATGCTCTACAGCAATCGAGCCCCCATGCTGCTGTAGGTTAGAAAACCAAATCTTCAGGGCCCCAAGCCAGATGGAGGTTTTCAGACTATCTGGGTCAGAGATCCACCCCACCTTGTCACGCTGCACATTGCTGAGCCTTTCTTCTGCTTCCCATGGCGTTGATCTGTAAGCTGGCTGTACCACTAAGCCATCTACACGTACCACAGGAGTACTGCTGCTGGTGCTGCTGCTGCTGGCACACACCTGCAGGTCATCAGCTAAGACCTTTCGACCTTGACAAACTACTATACTGTGGACTTGCGTACCAAACCCTGATGACGTTTGGGTTGAATTCATGAGCTGTCTGATCCGAATGTAGTAGCAGTTGCTGGTGTTCAACTGCTGCCTCACATCAGTATGCGTTATAAACCCAGACATGAACTTCGTAACTACGCACCTTATGTGTACTCCGTGATGCAGGCTTCCGCTTGCAGGTCATGGACGCCCTTGCAACATCACAGCACCGAGCACGTCCGACAGGGCTGCTTGTTGTGTGGTGCATCTTCACGGACGCACGCAGTGACGAACGGAAAAACGATAGTCAACACATTCCGAAATAAAGCAAGCTTAGAAGCGAACAGCAGCCTGCTATCAGTCTGGACTCCGAGAGTAGTGCAGCAAACAACAACGTATCAGGTGAGTTCAATCAATAATCAAATAATGCATGTTTTGCGAAATCAAGCTGCTGCTAAGCAACTAACTCACGGGAGATCGACAGTTGTGACTGTTCGGATACACCGAATCTCTGTCGCGAACTCTGTAGCCGGGCTGGCAACTGCCGTTGATAATCTGGCTGCTTTAACATTGACAAATCTCATATCCCTCACTGCTTTGATCAGATCACCTGCTAGGCTGGTTGTCCAGTCACAAACACAGGCAGTACTGCCTGGTGTCAACACAGACCAACATGGTAACTCAGTGCTGCCGCAGAGATAGATGACAAGCGTAGAGTTTATCCAGCTGCAACCTCGTTGTCCGCTGAGGGTGTGCTACAGTCAAGCCTTGTCTGCTGTTCTAGATGTTGCTCCCAGCCATCACTGCTAGCATGTAGGGATGGGGAGGACCAGGCAACTGAGTCCGAGCGCTTCAGACCGTCATCCTGTGTTCCGTTTGCTGTTTCATCCTCTGTGAGAACAATTGTTACCGCATATGCTGTGTCAACAGAGTCTTCTGCATGTGCTTCCTCTTTGGCGCGTCGGATCAAATTTAACAGCTGAGCCTGCAGGGAGGTCAGCACATCTTCAAGTCTCCTGCAAGCGAACAACAACAACAAGCACAATTTTAGGTTATCTAAGGACCTCAAGTAACAGCACGATGCGTGATATACACGTCCGTACTTTCGGCATGCTTGCCGTCAAATAGCAAGCATGTACATTTGCAGTGTTGAAACTGTGAAGACCTGACTGTTTAGGACAGCCAGATGAGCATATACACGCTTGCTGGCAGAGTATACAGAAACGTTAGTTGTAAGGGCTACATGTGCCGGCAAGCCACTAGCCTCAGTCCCGGGTTCTTCTTGATGCTTCAAGTGATCAGCCCACCTTGCTAATGCACTATTGGCTTCTGCTCTACGGGTTGCTTCTGCTAAAGCGTATGCAACTGATGCTTTCTGCATGAGCGCTGCACGAGCTGCAGACTCATCCCCAAGCTGGATATGTTCCAAAGCATATGCCTGTACGAAGATAACCACAAACCTGTTGGGACAGACATCATATGTGCAGTGCCAACAGCAATTGTCACTCTGGAGCGCAGCTGATGCAATTGCACTTGCCGCCTGGGGGATACATACATATCGAAGGAGATGCTTGCATTTGTGTGTAGAGGCGAAACTGCATATGTTGCTCTAATTTCACCTGCAACTCCTGCGACCGGTTTGCCAACCTCCTGCTGCGCTTTGCAGCAACCTCTGCTATTCTGCTGACCTCCTGCAGTTCTGACTCCAAAGCGTCTGCTTTGACCTTCCATGCCTCTATATCATCAAGTATTCCTGATGCGAGGGCAACACATCAGTGAATGTGCAATGTCACCAAGTTGACCTCTGCATGCATGCATGCGGGATGCAGCAGCAGTGATGGCCAGCATAACACAAGAGGTCAACCTGCGCGGGGGCACACATGCATAAACTTCAGCTGCGTTCACGGCTGCAACGTACCTGCAATCCCTCCCGCTGCACTCCTTGCTGCAAAGTGCCTCCATTGGGTGTATGACAGGGAACGTCCAAAACTCTGACTTCTTGAGACTTTGTCACCGAACCGCTGTCTGAGGCATCTTGCAGTGTGACGATTACATCCACTGCTTGTTGAGAAACTGCTGTGCATGCATGCGCAGCTGACAGCAGACAAGCTGGTGCTACCTGCTGTTGCGGTCACACCAAGCAGTACCTGTACATGCCTACTGCGTTTGCGTACTGCTAGACTGCGTTCAAACTTGATTCTGTGTGTAATCAGCTTAGTGCCGGCGCTACTGGGCTCACTAGGCTCACTGGCGTGTCGGCAAGTTGAAGTGGCAGTCCCTGAACGTGGAATGACAACGGCCGTACAGGCCTCTATCAAGACTGAGCCCGCGGATCATGCAAGACAATTTCTCGAGGACTGCGATTGAACCGTACCATCAGATGTCAGTGCGTTGGGATAGTCATAGGACGCAATTCGTACATCTCACCCAGCAGCTTGCAGATAAATGCACCTCTCCTAAGCTGAATTGACTGATCACGACTTGTTATAGGTCCTGTATAGCTCAATGCGAGCTGCCATGCTGGGCCAGGCGATCGTGCAGCCATCAGCAGCAGTTGCAACCGGCAGACCTTCCAGCATTGCAGACTTTCGATGCAGGTTCCACGTCAGGTACGTTTTAATTGCGCTTTCATGAACACAACCAACATACAGTAGTGAAAAATCAGAAACAACAAAAGAAGTGATGCCTTTGTCTCCCTGCTTCCAGGCCTGTCAACAGCCTAGGCAGAATACCAGCAGCTGGCACTGCAAAGGACAGCCCTTCTGCTCAGCAGCGGCAGCGACGAACGAACGTCATTCAAGCTAGCAACATAGATCTGTCGGCACTAGGTCTGGATGTTCCTGAGATTGACGCATCAGATGTGACAGCATATCAAGAAGAGCTGGGAGCAGAGTTTGATGTGAGTTCGCAAAGTCTGCAAAAGCAGCAATTACCCATCCAGGGTATTGCGTACATATGACATGTACCTTTGGCAACGTATGGTGATATATGGTTCCTTTTCAAGTATCTGAGGCCAATACCTCTCTTGCAAACCTGTAAGAGGGTGGTTGCAAAGCAGCAGCTACAGGGCACAGCTTGTGCCCATCAGTATGCTACAGCACTTAGAACTTGAATTGCTGACCAACCAGAAGAATGTTGCAAAATGTACATCTCACTGCATTCCTTGGAAGCAGCTACAGCAGCTGATACATATGTATTGCTGTGATCGCCTCGCCGCGCCCCTGAAAGACACACAGCAAAGACACTGCTGATTATCAGACCTTGACAAGTATGTGCACTGCATATTGTAAGCTGGTCTCTGGATGATAAAGCAAGGAGGTAGTGCTGTCTGTGATTCCCCTGTGTGGTTCATTTAAATGGAAATGCAGGCTGAAGGCGTTGCAGTCACCTTCAATAACACAGATCGTGTGTTGGAAGCCCTCAAGGATGGTGTAGTGCTTGTAGACAGATCACATTGGGGTCGTCTGAGGGTAGCTGGCAAAGACCGATTGGATCTGCTGCACAATCAGTCTACGGCAGACTTCAAGTCCCTAACGCCAGGAACTGGATGTGACACGGTGAGCCTGCATCCTCTCTTGCAAGCGAATCCAATTGCCGGACCACTGAGAGTGGCGCATGTTGCTTCAGGGTCCAGTAGAGAACTGCGTTTTTGTATACCGTGAATAGCCAGAAGCGCAATAAATTGTTTCAAGTTTGCACCCATCGTGTAGAGCGAGTAACCACCAATATTCTGACGCCTGCTGCTGAAGATGCCTCCTCAGCTCACCATGCCTCCTCAGCTCACCATGTATTGCTGAATCTGCAGGTGTTTGTCACAGCTACTGCTCGGTGCCTCGACTTGGCTACAGCTTTGGTTCTTGAAAGCAGTGTCATGGTGATTACCTCTCCTACCATGCGGCAACCATTGCTGCAAAGGTTGGACAAGTACATCTTTCCTGCAGACGATGTGACTGTCAGCGATGTCAGCAACAGGTGCCGGATGTTCACCATCATGGGACCCCAATCAGATGACGTATTACAGGAGTTAGCAGGGGTGAGTGAAATACTGCTTGATGTTGTAGAGATTATGGGCCCTGCAGAGATACTGTTGATCAGGCGTACATTGGGAAACAGTCTACATGCAGTACATGTGAGAAAAGGCTTGCGCAGTTTTTGCAATACTATTCAACCCAGGGCCTTGCTTCGGCAAGTAGAAAGCCTCGACTCCGTATGTGATGCAATGCGTGTTGCCATCAAGTTTTGTGTATGGTTTGAGTGGAATGACTAGCATGAGTTTGCATTGATTGCAGGATGCCTTGAAGCTCCAAGGACAGCCCTACTGTCGCCATCAGCTACTCAAATTTGGTTCCCGGGCTCCTGTTATTCTTGCTGTTGGAACCGGGCTGGCCATACCAGGCTATACCTTGATTGTGGACGATCAAGGAGCAGCAGACTTGTATGCTACCCTTATCAACAAGGTACCTTGCACAACTCAGTAGTGCCTGCAAAAGTGAATTGTGTGCACCAATTGGCAGTTTCCAACACTGCCTTTCAACTCTAGAGCTGCCATGTCATGTGGGTACCTGTCTTACAAGTTGATCATTACACGAATCGTGGGTGTTATTTCTTGTCAGGGTTGTGTGCCTATGGGTGAAGCTGACTGGGAGCGAGCTCGTATCACTCAGGGCAGGCCAGCAGCAGCTGCAGAGCTCACAGAAGATTACAACCCCCTGGAGGCGGGCTTGAGTCATGCCGTGTCTCTCAGTAAGGGCTGCTACATCGGACAGGAAACACTAGCAAAGGTGAGAAGCCTGCTATGTAGTACACCATCTGATGCCATGGTCAAACTGCCTGCTTGAGATGATGGATAGCTGTCACTCTTTCTCCACAGGTGGCTGCCATCCGCTTACTTATTGCTGCATAGCAGTAACATATCACTGCAGTATGTAGGACATGCACAACTCCTCTTTGTTTCACCATGTGGTGGCAGGTGGTACCTCGATGCATCAGGTGCAGATATGGCATGTGACTTCGGTTCACATCGAACAACAAGCCAGGAACCCAACTATGTCCCTGTTGTGTTTGTAGGTTACCAACACCAATGGTGTAAAGCAGCAGCTGTGGGGACTACAGCTGAGCTGCCGTGCTGTCCCTGGTGCTGACATCACTGCAGTGCCAAATTCAGAAGGAGGAGAAGGAGAAGGTGTTAAGCCACAGGTGCTTGGGAAACTTACAAGTTATGTGAACTTGGAGAAGAGTGGACACTTTGGACTTGGTTACCTTCGCTGCAAAAAAGGAGGAGCTCAGGTAGGTGTAGGCCTTCACAAGCTTCAAAGAGTGTTACACTACAGTAGTGTGCTTCTGTGTCACATGCCAGGGGTGTTTGACCTGCTTGGCAGCGATGCAATCTCCATCCCAGTGGCACCATAACATTGTTACTATCTGTCTGTAGGGCTGCAGTGGTGTCAAAGCATTCACTGACAGTTTGGTGTTGCCCTAAGCAACATGCATCTGCTTTGAAAGTGCAAAGGGTTCTGCAGCATCCTTGGTTGCCGCAGACGCTTGACACTGTAGAAGTGCAGCTTTGCTATTCTGAGGTGCAGATACATGTGGGCAAGCCCTTTGCACACAATCTGCATGACAAACAGGTTGTGAGCATACCTTCTCAGCGCTGGTACCTGTTCAGTTGGATACTATCACTGCCAAAGATGATGTTGCACCCACCCACCTCCCAACCATCCAAATAGACCGCCTGGCAGCATGCCAGAATCTGTGTCATCGAGGTTTCCTCCTGTTGACTGCTGCTGGTGTTCTCCTGTGTGCTTTGCTTCATGTCACAGGTTGTATTGAAGGGCATGAACGTTCTGGTTGATGGTGAGCCTGCCAAGGTGGTAGACATCCCATATGCCACCCGACAGCTGCCAGTAACGAGCGAAGCAGCAGCAGGAGGGGACAACTTACAGGACAGAGCGGCAGAGGCAAAGTGAGTTACTCAGGGGAAGGCTCTGCCAACTTGCCATGTAGTTAGCTGTACTTGTACGCACTCGTTTGATATCAAGATGTTACCATCTCAGCCTTTTTCCAAGCCTCAGCTCAACCTGGGGTCAGTCAAGTACTTTGCTACAGCAGCATGTTCATATTATCCCTCATCAACTTGGTACAGTAGTCTGGCTGCAGCCAATGCAGCCGGAAATGTTATGGTGCCAATAGCCTGTAATCTTGAGACCTCAGAGAAATAGATGAAGCCATCAACAAGAGTGCTTGATAAGCTGCCAGGCTTCAGCACAAGCAAACTTTCACTACCGAGCAGTCTGTGGATAACCTGCTCTGTTGCTGACATCTGTGTTGCTGCTGCTGCCGCCCTGCACCGTTGCAGGCAAGCACGTGAGGCTGAAAAGGCAGCACAAGCAGCAGCAAAAGCAGAACGGCTGAAGGTAAGTTTAAGTTCTGGTTGCTGCTTCTGTTGTGATGATGTTCAACATCCTAAGTTAGGCTGATGCTTTCTGTCATATCGCATTATAATCGTCCAGTAAAGTCGCTGCATTGTTGTTGCATGCTATATGGCGGATAAAGCAAAACGCCACTGGCATCAAGTTGATGTCATTGACCCCGGGCCATTGATCACCTTCAAAACAACAGCACCATGGTGCTGCTTCTATTGCCAACAAAAGTTGTTGGTGGCCACGCTGCATGACATATCTCCATGTTGCTGCAGTGCACCTTGCATATACTCAAGATCTGCTGCAGCTGCATTAACTTGTTGAATGGTTCCCAACTAACATATATGCATGTCCTGCTTCCGGACTTCTGTTTCTGACTGTTGCAGGCAATGCAGGAGCGGCTTGCAGCATTTCAGGCACAACAGCAGCAGCAGAGGCAGCAACAGCAGTAGCACTATGTCTGCTTGGTTTCCTGCCCACCAGGTTCCAGCACACTCTGTTGCACAAGCTGGACAGCAGCCGGATACAGTGTCAATGGATGAGACAGACGCCAAGCAGTAGTGGACATGCAGGCCTCACTTGCTCAGCATAGTGTGTTCTGAACCAGCCTCATAATATAGTGACAGGATGCTTGAACAGCGGGCTGTCAGCAGCTCCGTAATACATGCAGTGTCACATGAGCGTGAAGGGGACATATGCAACTTCTAGTGTTCCAGAGACTGCCACCATGTGCATTGCAAGTCTTGCCAACTTGCAATTGCATGCATCGCGTGCTCCACAGACTTGAGCTGATAAAAGCCTCTTGCATTGTACCCGTGCTATGTGGGTACCCATGGTCCCTGTGCCTACCGCACATTGACTTGAGGTGCTCAAAAGGCTACCAGAAGGCTACAGCTGCGGCAGGTGCCCCCTATTCTGTTCACCGCTTTCGAAGCATATGAACTGCATATGAAGCCCAATCTTTTTCACTTTGCATGCGCATCGATGGTAATCTTGGTGAATGGAGGACAGGTAGCCACAACACATTGAGATGTGTGGTGTCTTTCGCAGAAGTCGCACTGTCTGCTGGGGATTTTGGTTTTGGCAGTCGAGATTTTCCAGTGACGTTGCAAGTGTGCCAAGTACCCGGGGTTGTATTCCTGACTTGCAACGGGGTGAAATAGACACCAAGATAAATCTGGTTGGGTGGGGTTTATAATATTCATCGTCGGCCGAACGATTGGCACTGACAGACGTCATCCTCAAGCCATTTCCCGCCGTCGCCGACGGTTTGAAACGTTAACAAAACGGTTTGGGACGACGAAGATGCGCCCCGTACCCGTTCGCT
>LWCB01010286.1:0-18510 GCA_001630525.1 Coelastrella sp. M60
GGTGATGTAAACAGTGCCCGGACGCCACCTGCAGGCTTCAGCAGAACGACAGCTTGAAAACAGTTTGTACAACTTCACACATAAACGACTTTTAAAGTCATAAACGCGTTGCTAGGCATGGTAGAAGCCTTGATGATCAAGATAGCACAGCAGCTTGCCGCAAGCTAAATTAGTGTCTTCATAGTGCAACCGTACTGTACATGGTTATAGCAAGGTTACAATACACGGTCGCAGTCTTCAGATGAAGGCCGAAAAAGCTGGCATATTCAGCACCCAGTGCGGATACAGAGCCTCAGCATCACTGCCAGGAACAGCATTGCACTGCAAGCTGGAGTCCACCTCGCTGCTGGTTCAACTGTCTTCGACATCTTCCAGACCTCTGACAGACATCAGCCCAACATACACCTCAACGTTGCCCGTACTATGTAGTACCCCACAGCACCACATCCACTGCCTGCAGCCTGACAGGTCATATATGCTGTCCACGAAAAATCTACAGGCTTCACCAGCAATATAAAGTAATGTGTCAGCAGGCAGGTTGCAAACCTGCAGTGCTGAACTGACATCAGATCTAAATAAGCATCAGAAAGACCAATAGAATCTGCAAACCAAACAAGAATCAAACCCTGAAGCATTTGAGCATGACAGACGAGTACTACATGTTGAACACTTACCCACAGACAAGAGGTGTAACAAACAGTACTGACCATTTATCCATAACAAGCCAAGATGAAACGCACCTTGACAAATCTAGCACCATCTGCCAAAAGATCAACCGCCAAGGTGTTAGAAAGAAGACCTGCCTGCACAAGAGCACTAACTTGGCCTTGGTGCCATGGGGCTATACCACAACCACAGCTAGTGACTGACATACATAAGAATCATGTCATGGCTTCAATGGCCCTTAGTACGGCAGCACTGTGATGCACGATATGCACAGCAATGTACAGAACACCAGCAATATACCCCATCAATAGCTACATATCATTGAGCCCTGATAGATGAAGCATCACATCATGCAATGTGCTTTCCAGCGCAATGATGGACATACAGAAAGAGGTGCAAAGGGGCGTGGCAGCACATCACCTAATGCAGGTGTGCTTGTTGTTCACATGTGGATGTAATTGAAGGGTTTAGGAGGGCATCAGTCTGATAAGGTGGTGCATATGAAGGTTACTAGTTAAGCAGGAACCATGAAATACTGGCAGGGCTGACAAAGAGCTTACAAAGCAGCACGCCTCACACATATACACAGCTATGACAGCAACAACAGTACGACTAACATGCCTCTGCAGCAGCAGCAGCAGCAGCGGCAGCAGCAGCAGTAATCAGATGTACATCACACCTCCACGCCATGAAAGACAAACACATGCACAAACCATACCTCCTTTCACTATGATCTCAAGAGACATATATATGCACACACTTTACTGCACCCATAGATCAAATCAACCAAGCTAATAGATGATCACCACAGGACCCCTGATGCACCACCTGTCGTTTGGTCATAAACACGAAGGGTGCTTTGTTTGTCTTGCGGCGGTGTATCACAACCATGATGGCGTATATTATATATACTAGATACTGATCATCTACCTATAATGTTATACAGTATCGAATGCAAGGGTTGACGTTGTCTGTGGTTATCCCTTCCAACAGACCTACGCAGCAAGGAAACTCAACAAGCACAGACCCACAATCAGAGGGCTGCTGTTGGAGACATCCCCTGCAATGCATGTTTGACATAACAAACAAAACATGCAACACAAACCATCAACATACACCCGAGTTCACAACACAGCTTATCAATGGACAGCCATAAAGAAGACAAAAGGTCGAGTGCAAGAATCAAGTCATGCCTGGCTCTGCATTTGCACCATGACCTCAGTTCAAAACCATCCACAACGTTATCGATTGTTGAGTTTTCTCAGTGGAGCTACTGCTGGTTCACAGCCATCCAGCATAACATGCACACCCTCACAAACGTACTGCTGATATCAAAATGAGCCAGTGTGGTGGTTGGTGCTACTGTTTCTGCAAGGGGGTGGCCGCAGCTATGATACTTGGGTCACCATGCACTGCATGCAATATGCATCAGTGTGTACTGAAATAAGGAAACGCAGCATAGCTGCACCTGAAAGCCCCCCAGTCCTATCATACTTGGCAGCTGTTCATTCAGGACCCTCTGGGAGCTGCCTCGAGTTCGTTATCAGGATGACCTTGTGCTTGTCTACATGACTGTGCACAAATATATCTATCCTAGCCCTATCATGATGGTCATATAGGCTATTGCTAGAGTCCACAGCGCCAGTGCCAACCCTGATCTGTTGGCCTGCCACACACCGGCCAGCTGATTATGTAAGCCAGTAGTCCTGCAAAATGGCAAGAATCAGCAACAAGACATGTCAGCGTATCCCGAGCACAGGAGCAGATACATTACAAAGTGAGTTCACGTGACATGGGCCCAGCATTATGCACAGATGGCAGCCAGGGCACATCTTCAAACACAGTATACCTGATGCGATAAGAAGGCCGCTTGTTGTTGATGCTGATGCTGTGCCTGCCAAGCAGCCGAATCCGCCTGTGCAATTTTCACCAGCTCCGGCGCACTAGTCGTTCGCTTGAGGCCCTGCTGAGATTCCGCCAGGCTGTAGTCCATCTGGTCGGTCTGGAGCAGTGAGTGAGTAGCTGCTGTCAACCCTTGGCCCGTGCTGCTGTCTGCAGGCTGCAACTGGACGCCTGTCGCAAAACAAATAACTATTATTATGTGTTTTAGCACTCTGCCGGTAATCTTGGTAAGCAGTACGTGATGCGTGCAAGCAGCCTCTCCAGCGTGCATGCTGGGGGAGCCTTGGACCATGCTCATGGGTATCTTGTGCTGTGAGGGTGAATGAGAACTCCAAAACATCGGCAGCTAGTACAGTATTGCTCAAGGAAAATGCAAGTACGTGCCATTGATCAAGTACGTGCCTCGGACCAACCAAGGGTGGGCGCTGAGCAAGGCGCGAAGTATGCGCCCATCCAGCACTGGAGGGAGGCATGCACATGCAACAAGATTGGATCTTAACAGATTGAATAACACACCTGGCGTGGGTTGCTGTTGCATACAGTGGTCCCAGACCCAAAAGTGCTGAGCGTGATGATCGTCTTGGCAGTAGTCAGTCTGCAATGAACATGTGCAACATAACATCAGACTTGGAAATCTGCCGACGCCAATGCTGGATCGTGGAGGCCAGGACACGTTGCTCACTTGCTGCTTGTTCCGCTTGGCACTGTTCAGCGGAGAACCGTGTGCGAGTGTTGTTGCATTAAAGACCACTGAATATGAAGTGCTGGTGCTATCCCAATGGGGCGACGCGTTGCTCTCATCACTGAGTCCCGACTTCCTCTTGCCCAGCACTGCCACTGTGGGCCCTGAAGGCTGTTCCATCACAGGTGCAGACGCTTATCACGTTACACAAGTAAATGTCTCAAAACGTGTATTTTTGCAATGTATGTGGTGCCTCGGAAGGGCACTCTGACTGAGCAATCAAAGCAGCGCAACTGCTTTGCAAGTAAACGACTGCTAATGAGTAGGATTGCACGCAACAGCGTTCATGCAAGCGCGTTGACGATGTTCGGTTGGATTGTACAAGGAAGTGGACTGACGTCGGCACAAACAAGCTTGTCAGCTTCACCAACACTGTTACGATTACAAGCCCGTGGTTGGTACGTAGTTGAAGAAAGATGCATTTGGGTACCACATTATTAGTTTGTTGTTGCAACAAGGCTTTTAAAACAGTCATTGCAGTAGTGGCTGCAATGAAAATGCTACGATACCCTGGTAGCTGTGACCAACACCCTTTTGCCGAAGTGTGAGTGGCCCTGGAAGTCTTGTGATCGGAACACGCTTATGAATGGACATACACCTGGTCCAGGTCCACGATAAGTGCGCGTAACCTACGTCGTACTGCCCGGCTAGAACTCACCTGTGAGATGAGTTCCAGTTTTCACTTTGTCTTGTTTCACGTGATGCTTTGCTGCAGTGTAACTCATACACATTCATTCCCAAACACAATGTGCTATCGGCCACTGCGCAGTAACTATCAATGGTGGCCGGGAAAGCGCACTTGGCGCGCAATACGCCAGGGCGTCAGCATCAACTTGCACAACGCATTGTGTTGCCAAGAAATCTGCTAGTGAGACATTTTTGCAACGAACTTCAGCAGACACAGCAGTGTCAGCATGCACAATCTCAACAACCTTTCAGACAAACTGTAACATGCCCTTGTACTGCTGCAAACAGAAGTCCTCTTTGAACAGGCGACAATTCAAGGCGTTTGGTGCATAGCATTCACACAGCAACTGCGGTCGCAAGCAAACCACATCGCATACACACAACACACTGCACAGATACAGTTTGCAGGCTGCACCCTCATGGTGGTCATCACCATGCAGTGAACGATTCACTGCGACTATACCCTGCATGAATGTGCGCAGACTCAACTGAAGACAATGGCAGACCTGTCAAACAACAGGCAATCAATGTGCTACTACTGTACACTTCAATAAAGCAGGAAACCCAGACATAGTTCTGTGCTTGCAGATCTGCAAGTAGTCTACACTACCAACAAAACCCATCACACACCATCACCAATTCAAGCAACAACAGCACCATGCTGACCAACCTGATCTGGGACAGCAATTTCAGCAAACCATACCCTAACCCTACTGCTCAAGTTCCAACTCAAACCAATGAAGGTGGTTCAGCTGGTGCCAAGATGTGCTCCACAGGCTGATACACCAGAGGACATACACAAGAGCCGTAGAGGTACATACAGCAAGTGCTCTGCAGCTGACACCAACAATTAACTGCACGCTCCCCTGCACAACTGTCGTCAATTCGCCCACATAATATTGCTGCAGCTTATCAGCAGGTGAGCATGGCACGGATTGGACAAAAGCCAAACAAAGGCTACTGTGACATCTGCAGATTGACTGACTTGCAGCCTGCACACGTGTACTATAGAATAGTAACTTTGCAAAGCCAGAACTTTGAGGCAGACTTGCCACTTCTCTGACCCAAGTTCTTTTGCAGGCAACACCTTCCCTGATCATAGCACTCCAACTCAACGCTCGATACTCATCTCTCAGACAAGCAGGGCTTGTTTCTGTTGGTATACACCCAGACTCGGTGGTGGTGTTGCTGATCTGTAGCCCGAACTCAAGTGGTAATGTTGCTGATCTGTAGACCGAACTCAAACGTTCCGAGCACAGATTGACAACACAAAGATGCAAGCAGCATACACTCTGTTGCAGATTTACACCCACATCATACCATAGCGCACAATACCTCAGATTCCTGCAGCCAGCAATCCGCTACGCCCACAGCTGAGAGCAGCGCAGCTCCTCCACTTGCCAGCAGCAGGGTCATACTCTTCTACTGCTGCATGGAACTGCTGATCACCGGCATTGCCACCAACAGCATACAGGCGACCACCAAGGACTGATACTCCACAGCTGGAGCGAGCGTGCTGCAGCACAGGCAGCAGAGGAGATGCAAGATATGGATGATCCTCAGCTGAATTCAGTGCTTTCTTGAAGCGTGTTGTAAAGACCGCACTACCATTGCAACACCACATGACTGTTAACTGGCTGCTGTTACGCCAGGAGCATCAGCAACATTGACACATTTATCAAGCAAGAGTGCTGCAGCAACAAGTGAACAACTGTGTACATCAACCACCATATGCAGTTGATCTGTTGAGGCCACACCATGTACCTTGATCATATCTTACAAAACTTTGTTGCCAACACATGCGCATGCAAGCAATTCTACTCACTTTCATGCTTGTTAGGTTTGTCCATCGCCCCTCTCTCGCGTCGTATCCCTCCATACTTCTCAACCTACTCCTGGACTCATTCATGCCACCAAGCACCACCAACCGGCCACCCAGAGCAGCAGCAGCACAGTACTTCCGCTCTGTCTGCAGCTGGTGGGGAAGCACATCCCAGCTGTTGCGCTCAGAATGAAACACTTCAACGGTTCTGTGTGTTTGAAGCATCATATGGACATGTAAGCTGGTGAGTTGCAAAGGACATGTTGAGCAAGTTGGGCTTATAACGGAGACAAGGGGGATGCAGGCAGCATGGCCGGCAAGGAAGAGCAACAAGCAGCTCTGAGGATGTCTTGTACACAGAAAGCAGTGCCTGCCAGCTACAATGCTATAGCAGCTCTGATACGCTTGCCGCTCATAAATCATTCATGGAGCTGATAACACGAATGCAACAATCTTGAAACAATCAAACTAGATTCCCAGTCAGAAACAACTGCTTACACATCAACAGGTAGCGACGGCAATTGTGCTAGTAGCAACAGAGCTGGCTAGAGGTATGCAAGCAGGAGCCCTATCATGTTGAATCATCTGCAGCAGCCCATTGGTGTCGTTCACAAGTACCCCACAAGGCGGGGGAGATTAATGCCGTGCCAAGCACCATACTGACCTGTGTAGCAGTTTGCTTGCTTGGCCCCCTACCGCGTACACATGTCCTGACAGTGAAACAAGGGCATGGGCATATCTGGGCTGCTGCAAGTCAGACAGGCACCTCCAGGAAGATGAGGCTGGATCAAACACCTGCGCAGTCACAGACAGGTCCAAGTTGACTTCATTATGCAAGGAGTATGGCCGTCGGACAGAAAGAACCCTTCAAGAGCAGGTTGGGGGTGAAGGAATGACGCCAGTAGTTACAACTGACTGGGCTTTCAGAAGTGAGAGGAGCTGACACAGAAGGAGAAGTGCATAACAAACCAAGAGAATACGGCAGGACAAAAAAAGTCATGCATGCGCATGCCTATGGATAGCAAATGGGTGAAGCTTCACAAGTAGCTTGTATGGTGTCTTGTGATTCACAGAGGTTGCTGATGAGTTAGCCCACTCACTCACCTCTACCGTGGCCACTACTTGATTCATGTGGCTGCGACCACCTGCTACATACAGATGACCTGCGCATGTCACAAGACAACCGCAACCACTGGGTTGCATGCATGTTTTGGCTTCTGCATGTTGGTGCTTCTGCATGTTTCTGCTCCACTTTTACAGAAACAGCAAGGCAAATATAAGCCTCAGATATCATCAGCCAGTTAACCACACCACAAGCACAGCTACAACACTCAAGAACCACCGTCAGCCAAGCAAACCTACAAAGATGTTGCGTGATTACAAGACGACTGGACAGATAATGACCAACCCACATGAGCCTGCATATCTCACCTGCTGATCCTGTCACTGCTGCATGTAGCCTTGGTGTTCTAGGTCCCTCCAAGCTGTGCCAGCAGTGTGAGTCCATGTCAAGGCGGGTCAACAAACTGCTGTACATTCCTCCACCAACAACATACAACTCACCACGACCAAGAAGACCAGCACCTGTACATACATCACAAGAAGCAGACAGCAAGCATATATTTGCGTAGCTGCGCACAGGCAGGCTGTGCGCTGCATGAGGCCTTGTGTCAGCAGCACAGGACAGACTAATCAGTCTGTCACTTCTGCAAGGATAACCACTGCAATGAAGGCAACTTGTCACAGGAGAATGTCAAGGTGGTGGAAAGTGCAAAGTCTTTGTGCAAGAGCTCTTCGTACCTGCAAATGGCAGTGCAACTGGCAGTGTTGGCCCCATACACCAGGCATCAGCTCGCGGATCATACAGCTCTGTGGCCTTGAGACCCCTCCAGGACAGATCATGACCACCTGCAAAGAAGCGGCAACAAGATTCAGCTTTGACCAGCAGAACGGCATGCATAGTACAAACCCCATAAGCTACCAATGGTATGCCTGCAGGACACCATGTCTGCAGCTGGTGTAGTGTTGCACAGCAGAGCACATGACACTGGCGCAGTCTGCTGTGTCGCCTGGTGAGAAGACCACCGTGCCAGCAGCTGCTCAGTATTGCAGAGAGTCCCAGTAGGGCTGCTACAGCACCACTAACCTGCTACAAGCAGCCGAGTTGGTTGGTATCCTCTTTGTCTACCAGGCCAAGCACCCAATATTACGGCTCCTATGTCTTGTTCACCATTACTGCTGCATAAATAATCCCCAAGCCAAGAGCCGCTGTCGCAACTGCTGCTACCGCTGCAGACTGCATGATTGTTGGGGTCTGACCCCTTATGTGTATCTGTTGCACACTGCCAGCCGCCAATGACGCTCCTGCATCCTGCAATCAGCTGCTGCTGTTGCGGATGCTGTTGCTGTTGTTCACAGCGCACCACAGCAGCATGGAGCTGCTGTGCTAGCTGCGCTGCAGCTGGTGATGTACATAACTGTAGCTGCTGCTGAGTGGGAGGGGCCTCCAGAGGCAATGCTGGTAGCTGTAGGAGTGAGAGCAGCTTGGGCAGGTGCTGGAGTCTTTCTGGTGGTGCCACTGATACCCAGTCTGACACAAGACACAGCAGCTCCCCCTCCTGCAGGGCAAGTCAGACAAAAAGTTGCAGGGTCATAACATGTAGTCACTTAAACAGTGACCCAAACCGACAGTTGATAGCAGGGAGAGCTGCTGCAGCACACTGTCACAGATGAGAGCAGCTGTGGTTGGCACTGATAAGGCTGTGGTGTTCAGGGAGGGCACAGCATAGGTTCGCGTAAGCCAAAACACAAGCGGAGCTGCGGTGGGAATCCTGGAGAGCATGTGTAAGCTGCTGCATTTACACTGCAATTGCATCAGCTGGGTATACTGAAGGAGACAGCGCAAAAGCCTCTGTGCGATGCATGGCTGTGCCTTCAACATCTGTTTGCTTGCTTGCTACAGAAGCACCCTGTGCGGAAGACAGCGAAAGTACTCTGCAGCAAAGATCCAGCTGTGTGCCAGGAACACTGTGCACCTGCTCAACTTCCAAGGCTTCACTTGACAGCAGTTCCTGCAGGAGGAGTGCTGGTAGGCTGCACAGTCCTTGCCTGACATCAGGAGCTTGCAAAAGAGAAGACAGATGTTGGGCAAGGTAAAGCACCTGCGTAAAAATACAATCAACATGCTGAAGCTTACGCACAAGCTTATGTCCGAGTTTGATACAACACACAGGTGACGATGTGACAACTCAAAAGCTACGACGTCAGTGCTGCATGCATGCATGCACAGACACAGATGCAGGTCTTGAATCGCTGTGTCGCAAAGAACAGGCGCAAGTAGAGTGGACACTTCAATCCTGCATTGCGTATAGGCCACCAGATGCACACAATCACGGTGCACTGGTTGCTGGGAGCAGGTTTTTTGCATGGAATGAAATCCCTTGTGCCCCCGAGACCCTACATGTCGTCTGCGGTGACACTTGCAGGAATCCTGCACAACTGACACTGATCGAGTGCCGAGCAGATACCTACCCCATCAGTCTGTAAGCCGCTGCAGTGGTAGTGATGTGCAAGCAGTATGACGTCTATGCAGGTCTCTGGTGTCAAAGAACTGCGCAGGAACTGCAGGACAAGGAAATGCAGCAAGTGCAGATGTTTGAGGGACACTGATAAACGACAGGATGGTAGCCCACATGCCCAGGCGTCATGCAGAAAGCACGTAACCTTGTCGTTCAGCCTCAGATACTGAGACGTTTGCCACTGAATCAGTAGTCAGCAAGTTGCCTGGTGTAAGTCGGATGTGCTGAGTTCACTACTGTCCTTGCTTACAGCGCAGCAAGCCTCCTGCAGGGGTTGTATCTCCAGGTAGGATGCCATGTCCAGTAACCACGTCACCTTGCTATCAGACACCTGAAACAAAACATGAACAAACAGCCCGTTTCTCACAAGCAAGGCTCGCTATCGCATCTGGCTAATGTCCGAGTTCGAGTGCTGACTTACAAAGAGCGCAGAACAGATTTGACGCCACTGATCGCACCCTATACAGCATAATTCTGATATTATCACCCAAGAGATATCATAAGCGGCATATATCAGCCGTCGAACGGTTGTGCTATTGCTTCTCCTGACAACTGCATATCTTGAACTTGGTCCACTACAGATCATGGTAGTCTTGGTTCCTGGCCCCATGTATGCCATGCAGCTCACCTGCACGTTGTAGTCGTACAGCATTGTCATCACTTCAAGGACTTGTTGTCTACTGTACGGTAGCTGCACGACCATGTTGCCATTATTGTCCACTGAAGCTCCCTCCCGCATGGACTGACCAGCCCCGCAGAAGAGGGCCCTGAAGAACCCAGAACAGGCAGCTAGCACAATCTGATGTGCTTGTACAACTGCATTACTGTCAGAAGGCTGCAGCTGAACATCGCATAGCTGCCCGGAACGCCAGAGATGGCCGAGAGCTTTACCAACGTGCTGTTGAAACGGGAGTCCATATGAGACATCGGCAGGCAGCTCCTGAACACAGATATTATGATGGATTAGTGAAGATCAATGTTTTCAAATCAGGCCGGTCGTTGCTTTGAGGAACGGGTGCAAAAGTTGGTACCTCTGTTGGTCCAACTGAGAGATCCATGGCGGAGTCAGTTGATGAAGCACATTTTTCAACAATCAAACAGCACAACCGTGTATCCCTCTGCTCTGGTGTAAACCGTATGGCGCTGCATACTTATTGCATCATGCAGAGAGCGTAAAGGGTAATGATGCCCGGGACTCTGATCCGCTGATAGCAGCCTTGCAGTACCTGGAACGTACGCCATTCATGAGAAGGCATTTTTGGCTGAACACAGACAGGAGCAATGCACGTACCAGTACAGTTCCGGGAACGGCCGTTGCACTTCTACAGTTGTAATCCATCTGCCTTGCAGATGTCGTAGGGCGTTCAATTACCAGAGATGTGCTTCAATCATATCCCGTATCAACAGCGTGCTGCTCGTAGAGCTGAGACAACCGTTGTACCTGCTGATGGCGACTCATATCAGTCACCGCTGGTACCCCACCAACAGCACGTCATCACTGCAGGACGTTTATGCCAGAAAATGGCACAGACCCACTCCAAGCAGTTAATGACCATCCAAAAGGGAGCGGGAAGACGAGAAAGCTGACTGACTGTCACGTTCAATCCATGTACAGAACGACAGCACACCTGCCACTCAAGACGGTTGGTACATGCATACTCCAGCTACACTGTAGTTGAACTGATCGCAAAACTTCGGCTACCATCCTGCATCAACACCATTCACCACTGCACAAAGCTCCCCTTACTACCAAAGCAATATCCCACACAGCAAATCTCCTCTATGCGCGACAGTGTGTTGCATGCAATACCATTACGGTATTGGATGGCATCCCACTCATACACTTCGACCTGGACACTGTCCACAATCCTATGCTGCCAATATACACGAACTCTCCGCTGCGCACAGCTGTACATTTCCAAGTGTCATCAATGCTCTGGTACTGCAGCAACACACCACTCCAGGCACTTAGCAGGCTCACAAATGGCTGTTCATACCCCCAGCCACTACCAAGGTCTCCCCAGTCACATAGCTGGCATCATCAGACACAAGGTATGCTACTGCTGCAGCAATATCCTGAGGAGTTCCTAGACGCTTCATATGGGTGGACTCTATCTGAGCTTGTTCCTGCGGTTGGCAGATAATATGATTTGAATGCTGTGTTGCAGTTGCAAATGCACCCCTCAGAAGACCACACGCATGCATGAGAGCAGCTTGCAAACTCATAAGCACCATCAGAAGTCGTATCTGTGCTGGCCAGACTCGCTATGGTGCATATGTCAGCATGCATAGCAAGACAAGCTGGATAACAATCAATAACAGACCTGTTCCGCAATAAGTAATCAAGGAAAATGCCAACAGATGGTTGGGTTCAACGTGGACTAATCATAGAGGAGCAGGCTTCTTGGGCACACAATCACTTGGGTGCACAAGTATACCAAAACAACATACAACATCTGAGCCAACGTACCAGCTCCTTGTCTGCTACCAGTGCTGCTGAGAACTTCGTTGGCACAATGCCTGGTGCCACACAGTTGACATTGATGCCCTGGGGACCCAACTCAGCTGCAAGGCCCTTGGTGAGACCCAGCAAGGCAGTCTTGCTCACTGCATACATGGCAATGGGGGCTGGGGGCCTGCAGGGGTCAGTAATACGGCAGGAACTGCTTGTCGTTAACTGGTGTCAGAATGCATATGCATGGGAACTCATGTGATGCTTGTTCGTGCACTCATACCTACATGCGCACATTAATGCTGCGTATACCTCTGTGCCGGCCAAACAACAAAGGCTTATATGTCCCAATTTGATGTATTTTGACTTCTAGTGCAGTGGCATCTTGAAAGTAGACGGTCAGAACGGCAGAGCTTTTGCTGTAGTTTATCAACACAGCAACCCCTGATGGGCTCCAAGCCATTTATGCAAAAGCAAGAATACAATCAGCTTATGCCACAGCTGTCCGGTAACACTTACTGGTACGCTGTCACACTGCTAATGAGCACAATCTTGCCCCCTCGTTTCATGTGAGGTACGGCAGCTTGAACCAACAGCAACGCTGCTTTGATGTTAATGTCCAGGATCTTGTCAATTGCATCTGGGGGTGTGTCTACTAGAGCTCCTGCTGTTGGGTTCACTGCTGCATTTGAGACAAGGATGTCCAATTGCCCATACTCCTGCACGACCATTTGACCATCGCAATATTTGGCCACAAGCAGCATCAACTAGTGCAATCGTGCCATTTTGGTGAGCGATTTGCAGAGCATACAGCATGTGGTAAGACTATGAATTACTACAGTGGAGTCTTGCCTGGGCTGTTGCATGGAAACTAAGCCACTTCCGCAGCAAGGATGCAGCAGAGCAGCACCACAGCATGACATGGTGCGGTATGGCACAGCAGGTACATATTAATTGCGAAGCAATTTGCATGTCCAGCATGGTTTCCTGATGCACATATGATGAGTTAACGGCTCGATAGAAACCCCACTATGGTGGTACAAGTCAACTTCTCTTGCAGGCCATGCATAAATACAGAGGGGGTTTGTTCTTGTTGAAACATCCCTGATGCTATGCAACATCCATGCATTGGGAACATCTGACACACGAACCGCTTTTTGTCCAATCAACTTCGCTGAAACTGCAGCAGTTTTCACGATCCTTAAGCCGAGTCATGGCACCTACCTCCACAGCCCGTTGTATGAGTGCTTTGCGGTGTTCTGTGTTTCCAACATGGCAGACCATGCCCTTCACCTCTAGTCCTTTGCCGCGGAGTGCTTCCACGGTCTCATCAACGTTCTGCTGTCGCCTGAATGTAGATCACTTTCAGCTATCTTGATCCTGCAGGGCTCATGCTAGATGACATCGCCAGCAGCCAGCTCTACTTTAAGTTGTATAGCATGCAAATCCTACTAAAAGCACTCCATTGCAGCAATATCCACGAAATGTTGCTGGATATGCTGTAGCAACGCTGTGCTCACCTGCTGCAGATGAACACCTTGGCTCCTTCCTGTGCAAGCCTTTCTGCAATGCCCAATCCTATACCAGCTGTAGCTGCGGTAACAACAGCAACTTTGCCCTTAAGCCGCCTTGGTACCTCCATGTCTACCGCTACACACTACGCGGGAGCCCGCAAAAGCAGACGGGTGTGACTGTACTGGTGAGGTACGTATCACGGCACATACATGCTTGGTAGGCTGATCAAAGCACAGAAGGTTCGCCAATCCCAACATGATTAGTTGGAGGTGTTTCACTGGCGTCATGCATTACTCAAGAGACAGGCACTTCTGCGGACGCAAGGACCCTTTTGATTCAGCGAGATACGCAGGCCCGGCCCTTCGAGCGCTTCACCTTGGATGCACGTTGTAGCTTCGTTGCTGCAGTCTTTCTTCAGTCGATTCAAGCACTGCAGTTGACTGACGTGGCCCGCTGATGGAGGACTTCACTCAAACTGGTCGATTATAGCTTCGGAAGATATTCCTGAATGTATGATCAATCTTAGACTATGTCGGTGCCACAATTGTACTTCCAGCCCGGCGGCATCGCGCAGAAAGTGTTGGATAGATGCACAGCCATCAAGCAACCATTCAATCCCACAGTGTGGGCCCCAAATCCTCACATACAAAGCGCGTTAGGACGTAGGTTTTCTGTATAATCAGAATTCCTGGTTCAATTCGGCATGCACCTTTGCATGTGCAACTGAAGGTTTTGGCTTTGTTGACAGCTCTAACTGCTCTGTACAGCTGCTATCCCGTCAACAATAAGCACAGACCCTGCAACGTTTTGTTGTTGCATTTGATGCGCAGTGGCACGTTCTCTCACTGCTAAAGGCAGTTATACGAGGCAGCTCATATTGACCACCGACCATGGGACCTTGGGCCTTGATTGGTGGGGTGGGGCTGACAGAATGTCATATGCAGCGCCTGATGTCCCCATTGTGCTGTTCATACACGGAATTAATGGTAAGGTTAAGGATTCTTCATCAAGAACTAGCAGCGACGCAGTAGTGCCACAGCAGATGGCTCCCTGCAGTGCATACTCCCTACTCTGGTATTACACTGTATAGTGCTGCCTCATGACACACACACACTCTCGCTTGTAATCTGATCAAGCCATCTGCTACTCTGCATGGATACAAACAAGCAATCTGGGTATACCTTCCTGCTGCAGGTGGCAGTCATGAAGGTTATGTGAAGTGGGCGTGTGTTGCAGCAGCATCTAGGGGCTGGAGAGCAGTGGTCCTCAACATGCGGGGCTGTAACGGCCTTCCTCTCACAAGTGCTCGGGGGTACAACGCCATCAACACATCTGATGTGCATGTAGCAGTGCACAGCATTCGCAGGTAAGCCTGCTGTTGGTGTGAAGCCTGCTGCTGTGTGAGGTAGCATACATCCATGACAAAGAGACACACAGGGATCTGGGCGGCAGCACTTCATGTGTCTATGGTGTTGCAGGACATCAGCGCAACATGTTCCGAGCCGATCGAAGGGCCTTCGGCTGTGACCGAGCAACCATTCTGCCAGTAGAGGGATTGTAATACTCTGTGCATGCAAGTGTGGTAGCGTCTGTCCTGAGCTTGTAACACCTCCATACGACTTCATTGTGCAGTCGCTTCCCTGCTGCACCATTGATGGCAGCTGGTTACAGTCTTGGCAGTGTGCTTCTGGCAAAGTACCTTGCAGAGGCCGATAACGGTCTTTACACTGACCACAGCAAACAGCAACAGCAGCAGCCACTGCAGCAGCAGCAGCAGCAATCTAGCAGCCAGGGACAGCCTGCTAATGTTAGCAGCAACTTCAGCAGCATAGGCATGTCTTACAGCAGTGCTGCTGCAGGCCTGCCTGACATGAATGGCAGCGGTCTCGTGGCTGCAGCGCTGGTATCGCCGCCAGTATGCTTGCACACTACCAACAGCAATCTGGGCAAACCAAGTCAGCCGTTCAAGTTCATGTACAACCTGGCGGTGGCCTACAAGTGAGCATACGGCCTACAATATGGCAGCAGATGATTTGGTATCCTGCACAGCCCGGGCCTCATCACCTTCGCTGCTGCATAGTACTCAGCACAGTATCAAGCAGATGAACAGCATCACTCAAGCGCTTTCAGAGTTTGCTGGGGTCCTCAAGGCAGCAGATGCTAGAGGCAGTATCTAAACCTAGTCTTGATAACCCATATGAATTGTATCTGTACCGTATGCGGCTCATCATCAACATGCTGCTGTGCAGGCTTCGTGAGTATGTCAAAGAGCACTTGCCCAGCATCCAAGCATCAGGCATGAACATTGACACAGATGCAATGCTTCAGGGCTGGACAGTGAGCAGCTTTGATGACGCAGTCACACTCAGACTTCTGGGGTATCCTGCACCACATTACTACTACAGACATGCCTGTAGTACCAACTGGATACCCCACATTAGGACACCTACGCTTATCATGTTGTCAAAGGATGACCCGTTTCTAGGGTAAGCGTGCAACGGACAGAAAAAGGACCCGTTGTGAACTGCTAGCGCTACACCCCCTACTGTGCTGGCTTGCCGCCTGTACTTTCGCTGATAGTTGACTGCAACTGATGCAGCTCGTATGCTCCTTCACAGTTGAGTGTGCTGATGTAGCAGATGGTTGCTGCAGTAATCCATGTGCTTGTCATACAAGTCTGCAGGTTTTTCTGTCTCACGTTGGAATCGCTTATCAATCATCAATCCTCATTCCATGCTGTTCACATCACAGGGTGCTACCTCAGCAACAAGTACAAGCCAACCCATTCACAGCAATTGCAGCAACACGCAAAGGTGGTCACCTCGCCTTCCTGCATGGTTGGTGGCCCCTGGGTGCCAGCTACTGTGATGCAGCAGTAGATGATTGGTTTGCAGCAGCACTAGTTGAGTGGCGCCATGGCTTGGATGGCATTCTAGCTTCCATCGACAATAGCAGCAACAGCAGTGACCACAACAGTAACACCACCAGCACAGTATCCTCTGGGGCGTTTCCCTATAGCACAACCAGCAGGTCTGGCAAGCCTGGGTCTCAGAGGGCAAGTAGCAGCAGCAGCAGTAGTAGTAAAGCCACGTTACCTGAGTTATCGCCTCAGACATTGCCGTCATGGATAGAAAGAGCCAGAAATCTGGGCTGGCAGCAGCAGCAAGTTGATCCAACAACGCTTTCGGAGATTTTGTGCAAATGCAGTCCCGGGGAAGATCCATTTGCTCAAGCACATGCTACAGATGCAGTAATGAACACTGCTGCGGCACCTGCTACTGTTGCAGCAGCTGCTGCAGGGAAAGCTGCCGAGGGGGCGAACAAAGCAGCAAGCAGTGTGTGGCACTCTTGGGGATTAGGGTTTGGCAGCAAGAGTAGTAGTAGCAGTAGTAATAAGTCTGGGTTACGAGGTGACGGTGCCTGGGCACCTTTTGAGGGTTTAGTGAGTGAGGGTCCGTCATACACAGGGTTTTGGCCAGCAGCTGAAACCAAAGGGTTTGGTGGGGAGGGAGGCGTTGCTGATAGCAGCACTCTTGCTGCTGCAGCTACTACTGCTGCTGCTGTGGATGAGAGACGTCAGAGTGGGAGTTTTGAGGGAGGGATTGACAGACAGACTGCCTCTGGTCGTAATTGGCGATTACGCTTGCGCAGCAGGTTATGATGTTATTGCTGTGACTCATCGGCCACAGTGCTCTGCATGTTTTGTTATGGTGTGTTCTGCAATTTTTTGTGTTTTCTGTACATATGTGTCCATATTCATGTTGTGATTGAATGTTGTTGCTGTACTGCCGACTCTCTTTGATCTTGAAAAGGGCGGCGCTGTTTTCTTCACCTGCTTAATAAGCATGTTTGGGCCATGCTCGAGATTAAAATTTTTCTGAAGGCACATGAAGGATGCACCCATCATGAGTGCGAGGACTGCAGGAGAGAGATGCCACTGTCTGGGTCAACAATTCTGTTTGACGATAACGCTATGGCTGATGGGTAGTGCATATGTATATGCCGCTATTCGGGTCAGCAATCCTGTCTCAGATGTTTTGATACAGCACATGTGCGCCTGTTGTGTGCATGCTATTGTCTAATTTGTTGGCTGTCATAGGTGCCAAGCTACATCAAGGTGTGTCTCTGATGACTCTTTCAACCTGCAGCTTGTGACAACACAGCAGCCTGCAGCAGCGCCCTTGGAATTACTGTCAAGCCCTGAGAATTCTTGATGCTGTGCTCGAGTTGCCTCGTACAATATGGTGGAGAGTGTGAATGAATCTTCACATTTAACCGACAATTGCTGCTTCCAGCGGCTGTGGAGCAGCTTTGGGCCACACCAACATCTTGGTCGATGACAGCATGATGTGTGTTGTCCAGTATGGTCTGTCGTTTGCATTCTTGGACTCCTCGACTGCTGGTTTTTGTCAGTGTAGATGCTTGCAGCTGCCATTTTCAGGTGTCCTCGAGTTTGCAGTAGTGGTTGCCATCTCTTACATCAAAAGCTGTTACAGCTATGGTAGCCCTGCAACATCCAATGTGTCTGTCAGAGCTGCATGCTGTGCACTTGCCCCTTAGGAGCAGCAATTGCTTTTTCAAACATCAGCATTGCTTTCACTTTGCTGCATGAGCCAAACTTTCTTTCACTTGCGACACATCTACAGGGTGATTGAGCAGTGCAGGGTAGTGGCCATTGTGTGCTTAGCAAGACATGACCTGGCCTTGACACAAGGCATTATGCCTGCAAAAGAGCGTTGCTTGTACCTACGTTACTAAGTGATTCAGGAGACTACCTCTCAAGTATCAAGCTGCTGCTCACAACAGTGTTCACAACACTGAGTGCTCACAGCCTACCTCATGAAGACGCATGCTCATGGCTTCAATAGTTGATCCGATCTTCTGAAATGGGGCGCGGGGCCGATGGCGTCATTGCTATGGCTGATGCGCAATTTATATATATAGTTGATCCGATCACTGTGGAGGACAGCTGACACACGCGCTTGTCTGAGATCTCAGCTAGACAAAGAGCAACACCGTATTGGATGCAGCAAATCTGATCAGTCATGACCAGCAGTCACTAGTTTAGTAAACTAAATTTAGAGTAAATTTACCGCTGTACTACAATGCGTCTGCCGATGTCGTAAGGAGCCATTCCACATCTGGG
>LWCB01010295.1:0-10556 GCA_001630525.1 Coelastrella sp. M60
TGATTGAAAGTTGGGACGCAAAAAAACTTCGCAGACTGATATCTCACACTGTGCACACCAGAGTGACTATATCCCCTAGGAGGGAGCTGAAAAAAGAAGGAAAACAGGTAACCGTAATCCGTATCGCGGGGTTCTGCCAGGTTACCACTTGGGCGTGCTGCACAAACACCCTGAACGTGTTGCTAATATTGTAAACGCATTGAACCAGCAAACTCTAGCACTCCAAGCTGCCCCCAGAGACCAAGTTGGAGGGCATCGCGAGCGGTTGTTTCTAGTGTTTCAAATATACAGTCGCTGTAAAGCACTTTACGTTTCTCCGTTTGTGCGACATCATCTGGTGAGACCATAGGAGCGAGCAACGCAGCACTGTTGACTGTGTCATGTGGTGTTGACAGCAGGCTGGACAAGGCACAAGATGAAGCACTGGAGACTATGCAATAAGAGTAACAAGCCATGGAAACCTTGATACAAGAAGGCAGGAATATCTGCGCAGTCGGCGTAACTGGCTGTAGAACTTGCTCATCAGGCAACGCTGCTAGTGACAACCAGCAACCCATATATGGTATATACCAGGTGACATGTGGTTAGTGCATGACATCATCCTGTCTGACATGTTGATGTCTGCATGAGAGGTGTGATGTTTTCTACACACTGGTACTTTGTTGCACACGCTATACTCAGCAGCAGTAACAGCAGCACACCCTAAGTTAACAGCAGCAGCATACAGTGCTCACATCATATGTGTCATGCAGCTTACTGTCACCGCTGGTCAGCTGGCCAAGGGAAGGCACAAGCACATGCAACACATTTTATGTGATCAATTGTAGGTTCTCAGCAGCAGATAAGCAGCATGCTGCTTGGGCACCAATGTCTCCAACATGAGAAGACAGGCTCAGCGACCGTGCTGCACTCAACAGCAGCAGCAGCAGCAGCTTGTCAATCTATACACCCCAATCGTATATGTACACACTAATGCATGAGTGCCATTTGTCACGAGCTTCTCCAGATTTACACAAGGGGCACTTTGTCTGCACCTGGCGATTTGTCTCTGTTGACAATACAGCAGGTGAATCCGGTTGTATCACTGTCAAGTAGGTGACTTTGAGCAACAGTCATCAGCAATTTGCAGCTGATGATGACTATGATGGAACCCTACGCAGGTCGTTGCTGCCAGATGGCTCTTTCTCCTGCTGCTGCTGCCGTTTGGGCTTTCTGTTGATCAGCTGCTGATATCCTTTACGCCATCCTTCACCTGCTGCTGCTGCAAAGCATCACTCACAGCCCCTCAGCTCAAGCCCACATCCGTTTATGATCTCTCCTGGACAGGTAAGATGCAAGTGCCATCACAGGTGAGCATCAGCATCAGCAGCAGCAGCAGCACCACCACCAGCAGTAGCAGTAGCAGCACTTTTGGCTCACTAAAGCAGTGCGAATGTGTCTGCGTCTGACTTACTGGTCATAACTTGCAGCAAGTAACTTGCAGCAAGTACAGATTGTTCTTTTTCCCTGTGTAGCTGTATATATGAACAGAAACTAGAACATGCACTGTTATCAACATATTTGTTGATGTGCTGTGCTTCTACAGGAGATCTTAAGGTATGTCGCAGTCCTGACCAGCTGCAGCATCTAATGGTTGGACCTCAAACAACATCAGAGCAACAACAGCAGCAGACTCTATGGCATACCCAGCCGCGACCAATACCACAGTAGTAACAGTTGCAGTCTGGTCTACTCCTTTTGGGCGCATTCAAGACAAAGAGTACAACAACAGTAGCAGCAGCAGCAGCAGTAGATAGATGAACTGATGATCCCTCTTCTTCGGTTGACAGTGAAGGTAAAGGTTGGGGGCGTATTACCAGCAGCAGCAGCAGTGGTCCTGCCGAAGCACCTGCTAGCGTCATCAACAAGCGAGGTCAGAGCTTCAGGATGTTCCTTCAGCAAACATCAAAGCCTGTTGGTTGGCAAGCAGGTTCTTGATGTTAGACGCCATCACCAGCTGCAGCAACTTGAAGGTGGCGGTCCTGCTGCTGAACTGAGCCGTGGTATTTGACAACTGCAACAAAGAAGGCCGCAAGCGTGAATGTTGTGTCTAGAACCATCTGCTCCCTGCAGCAGGATTTTATTGTGTTGCTGAGCTGTAAGCATTTGGGCACCAAGTACACGCTCTTAATCACCAACTTGAAGACCACGCTCTTGAAGACCAGTGATCTCTGGATAGTTGGGCACCATGTTTCTGCTTCCGAGGTTCCGGTGCTTTAAGAGTCTCAATCCTGCAGAGGTACTATCCATGCACATTGGCAGTCTGCTGGCACCTTAGGCTGCATCGCAGCTGGCAGGTCAACACTTTGACTATTCATCGGCCATAACATGCGGTATGTTTCCTGCATGATGGAGTCGTTGGTCTTGAAAGCAGCAAGCATCCTCAAGCAGCCAACTGTCATGCACAAGGTATGGCATGCCACCGCAGGTCGATTCACCATAGTTATGCTGAGTACGTTGTGGTCTGTACCCAGAGTGCCTGCAGGCTTGACAGAGTCCTCAGACACGAAGATGTGAGAACAGCTCAGGTGCAGCAGACTCTGCATCAACGTATGTAGCACAACGTAAGTTGTGTCTGACGAACCTTGACGCTGTTTGCTGGCTTTGAGAATCTTCATCAGGGGTAGGGACCTTGGGTGTCCAGGATGCTGGGCCAGGCCAACTGCAAGTCGAGGCGCTTGATGTAAGCCGTCAAGAACACGCGCTTCAGAGGCTGATGATATCGGGTTATCATCATTGTCTGCTTGCACTCTCTGTGTAGGGGGAGTCCCCTGGTTGAGCCGGTTGGTCTTGCCAGTGTTCAGCTGCAAGGGTCCGTACGTCAGGTGCAGCTAAGGGGTACAATGGCCTCGCCATGCCCTGTATGTAGTACAACAGGCAATAAAAAGCGTGATTGTTGAATACTTGGCGGGATTGTGCCTTGCTACATGTGCTGAACTTGAACTGCACCAACGTTGGCCACGTCGATCCATAGTTTGCTCCTCTGACGCTGCCCAGCCATCCTGGTTTCGCAAACCTGCTTGAAGGAATGCCTCACGAACCTGCATCGAGGCACTTGCTAACCACCACTGCTGATTGATGCCATCAGGCAGGACAACAGGCTGGCCATTGTTCTGAGATCATGGAGCAGGTGTACTTCTGCCAGTCATGTAGGGCAAGGTTGATTTTGGTACGAGGGGACAGTGATCCAGGCGATAGACGAGCTGAAGCATGGCCATCAGCTCTCCAAGCCAGTGTGTTTGATTCCAGCAAGATTGATGAATCTTTCATCGTTCTCGACGACAGACAACAACCAGGTGAGTGAAAACCAAATGAACCCGTTCAAATTTGATCACAATGTACGCAGCTGGGTCGTTGCCTGCTGTCGTGCCGACAGTGGGACACATTGCTACCTTGAGCCTGCAGCACTTGCAGCTGTGCTGTGCTCCTGCGTGTCACAGATTGTCTCAAACGTCTACCTCAACCTCGACAGAGCTTTCAGGTTCGTGTGTCTCTCTTTAGGCAGTGATTGCAGCCAATAGAAGGCTTTAGCCAGTTCACTTGTTCATCTCTGCATGCAGGTGCAGCTGGTTTAAATGCTCCAGCAGCGAACCGTGGCCTTGAGGAATCGTTTGTGGTTCTTCCTGGTACAGCAAGTGTGCTGCGACCAAATGTGCAAGCAACGGGCGCTGGCAGGGACCCAATAGCAGCACTGGGCACCACTGCTACTGCATCGGGTCCAGCATCACAGCAACAGCAGCAGTTCCCAACAGCAGCATGCCCTTCAGGGATCGCTGCAGGTACTCCCACAGCCATCACAGCAGCATCGGCAGTAGATAGACCTTCAGCTGCAGCATTTACACCTGGGCCAACGCGTGCAGCAGGCGGTGGTCTTGATGCAAAGCTGGAGACATTGGCAGCTCTGTGTGAGCTGGCGAGTACAGTTACGTGTGTGGACCATCCACTGTGTCTGGACTGTGCTGCTCAACTCAAGGAAGAGGTTGAGTCACAGATAGCGGAACTAGAAGCCGAGATTGCAGCATACTCCAATGCTCTTAGCAAGCTGGAGGCAGAAGCACCAGTAGCACTTCCAGAGGTGGGTGGTGGGTGCTGTGTCGCATGAGCAGTATTGTCTTTACCCATCTCTTGTGTTGTCAACATGTAGGCCTGATGCATGTCCAACCCCACGACTCTGTTGCTGTGACCAGAACAACGTGCCTCAAAGCCTCTCTATTGTGCATTGCATCCATAAGCCATCACATTATCTAGACCCTCACATTATCTAGACCCACAATTGGTTCATTGACTGGCGTCTTTGCAGGGAGAGTTTCAAAAAGAGATGGCCGGCTTGGCAGCACAGACAGCAGCAGCACAACAGGAGCAGCTACAAGCAGAGCAGGAGCTAGCTGCAGTGCAGCGAGAGCTCGCAGCTCAGCAGGCCATAGCAGCTGACATAGCAGCACTAGAGGAACGATACTGGCACGACTTGAATGAGTACCAGCTATCACTACAGCAGCACATTAGCGATCGGGACAGCTTACTGAACAAGATAGATAGGGCTGGCCAGCAGCTGCTGCTCTTGAAGTCTACCAATGTGCTCCATGATACCTTCAGGATTTGGCATGATGGGCCTTTTGGAACTATCAGTGGTTTCAGGTTGGGGCGCACACCAGAGTACCCTGTTGAATGGGATGAGATCAATGCAGCGTGGGGGCAAGCCGTGTTGCTGCTGCATACCATGGCTCAGCAGTGCAAGCTCAATTTCTCAGGTGAGTTGCTGCCCTGTATTCGTACAAGCTGCTCAGCTAGTCTAATCAACCAAGCACAGGTCGCACATGGCGCAGAGAAGCTGGGATTCGGATGCACGTGTGGTATATGCTGCAGGGAGTGCAATGCTATAGATACTGTCAGGCTGATGAGTGATGATGAGGCTACTGCTGTGTGTGGCTGCAGCCTATCGTCTGCTACCCATGGGCAGTCACCCTCGTGTTGCTGACAAGCGAGGGACTTATGACTTGTTTGGGCCAGTCAATAAGTTATGGGGCAGTGCCTATGACAAGGCGATGGCTGTGTACCTGGCTTGTCTGAAGGAGTTTGGTGACTTCGCTCGTGCAAGGTAGGCAGTGTGCTTCTGTTGTCTTCTGTCATATGCTTGCGACCAGTCGCATGGTTCTATACAATCTGTCACTTTGCTGCAGATGCTTTCCCACAAGCAGTTGATCTAGCACATCAGTCTTGCAAAGGCTGTGGCACTACCATAGTTGTTTGTTAATACTGCAGTAGTTGTGCATGATGCTGCTGAGGCTGCTGTTTCTGTGTGTGTTGGCTGCCCCTGTCCTCGCAGAGACATTGCTGAGGGACAACAGCAGCTGTTTGAGTTCCCTTTTGCCATCGAAGGGGACAAGGTACAGACCTGTCATACATATGTTTGAAGTGCAGTTGCAAGGCTATGCAACATCCCAATCAGTGCACCACACCGCAGCAGCTATTAAGGGCCACCCACTCTCTTGTGCAGGCCAGACTCATGCATCATACACGTCTGCTGTACAGCTAGACTGCCGGGGCGTGTCACGTTGCGGGTGATTACTGCTTATGCATTCATGTGCTGTATCTGCTGGTGTGCAGGTGGGCAACTATACCATTAAGCTTTCCATGCTCAACAAGGACACCAAGTGGACAAAAGCACTGAAGCTTATGCTAGCGGATCTAAAGGTTGCGCTGCAATGGATGATACAGCGAGACATGGCTGGTCAGCAGAAGGCTGCACAATCGCAAATGCCCAGCTTGGCACAAGAGGGACCCACCCACACACCAGCTGTCTGAGCACCCTTTGAGATAACAACCAGCTACTGGCAGGTGGCTTGATTTACTGCCTAAATCAAGCTTAGTCTATGCATGTTTGTTGTCTTATGTTTGAAGGCTGGCGTATGTGGTGTCATGTTGTGGAATCTGCCTAAGCCTTGGTATAATCGCCTTGATGAACTTGACTTCATGCCAAACATTGGTGTTGGCCTGCAGTACAGTGTACGTATCAGAAGATTGATGTCTATGATAATGACCGTTGAAGTGTTGCAAAGCAAACGTCTGCAATTGGGGACAGTGACAAGCATTGTAGTGCGTGAAGGCGCGGAGCTCATGCTAGCGACCTGTGAGTTGAAAACAAGTTTCATCTATCTTCTTGTGATGTCCAAATCAACATGCATTGACGTGACAGCCGAAGACGTCGATTGTGATAGCAGGTATACCTGCCGTCAGTAGCTGTGGCCTAACAATTGGTCTCCGACCTGCGTACAGGTCCAGGGACCTATGGAGTTGTCATTGAGATGCATAGTACCTTCAACGTTGCTGCACACGGTGTACACATCGTCCCAAAATCAGTTGACAGTCGGCATACGCCAAGCTTCGCTCGCACAGTTGCGGTCCCACACTGTTTCTGATATACAATGAGCTCTCAAGATGGGCTAGCTGAAGATCTGGCGGTAGGATGTCGCTGCAACGCACCAAGCTTGTTTGGCGCACTTGATCCACTGGGTGGAGGTAACACTTTCGGCGTTATGCAGGCCAAGGCGCAGCTCAAGGAGCAGCAAAAGGCAGAAAAGGCAGCTCAGAAAGCAGCAAAGGAAGCAGCCAAAGCTGAACGGGTGAATGGCTGAGCAACTCACCAACAGGTTACAGCTGACTGAGGAAGGTCACTTGCTGACTCCCATACCTGTCTGCAACACAGGCACAGCAACGTGGCGTCAAGCAAGCAGCACCCACTCAGCCTGACGCTGATGACCCTTGTGCTTCTCAGTGGGGTGATTACCCCATGGTACAGAGCACAGAGATCACTGGAAGGCACTGGACCAGGGTAGAGGAGCTGACACCAGAGAAGGCTGGTGAAGAGGTAGGCTTGTTTGCGGCGGCAATTCAAGTCAGTGGGCTGGTGGTGTTGAACTTCAGTGTACGATTGGCTTGACGCTCAGTACTTTATGTGTCACAGGGCTGTAGGTGTCTACAGCTTGGTCCTCTGCAATAGGACCCCGACTGTCGCAGCTGCTTGCTGCACGTGCTGAGCAGCAATATGCTCTTTGCTGTGCATGCAGGTGTTGATCCGCGGTCGGTTGTATACTGTGCGGGGCAAGGGCAAGTCAGCTTTCTTGATGATGAGGCAGAGAACAGCAACAGTGCAGGTAAGACAGCCGTCCAGCAAGGCGTCAGCCTGTTGTTCATGCCCTTGCTCTCTCTCTTAGCAGCTGTGATGATAGAAACCCGTTGTAGAATGCATCATGCACTAACAGCAGGCTAGGAAGTCCTGACTAGCAGGTCCTTATGCAGGTACACCTAAGGCAATGTAGTTTCCTTGCTGCCATCTGGCACTCCAACCAGCACATAGCCACAAGTGGCAGCACAATACAGCAGTGAGCCTCCAACATAGGTTCACTGTGATGAAAACTGGGCATGTACTGAACATGGTTAACTCAGGGTCGTATGGTGCTGGCAATGTACCCGCTGCATATCGACCATTGTTTGTGGTGATGCTGCTGTTACAGGGTGTGATGTTTGCTGATGATGAAAAGGTATCTAAGGGTATGGTGAAGTACGCTTGCGGCATCCTCAAGGAGTCCATTGTTGACGTGGGAGGCATTGTTGTACTGCCATCACAGCCAGTGGAGTCAGCAACACAGCGAGATGTGAGTGGTTAGTTTGACCACTTGTGTCTGCATGACCTTGTGACTTGAGTACAATGACAAGGTGCAGCAGCAGAAGCAATAGCCGCGGTAGCAATAGTTGCAGCAAGAGCGTGTTCCCAAATACCAAGCATTACACTCCCCTAATCCATCATCGCAAGTCTACAAAACGAGTGTGGTTAAGTGCTGATGGCCACTTTTGTTATAGGACTGTCAGGCGCATGCACTAGTGAGCTTGAACTCAACAAGCGCCGTCAGCATGTGATTTTGTTGTTTGCAGGTTGAGCTGCAGGTAACCTCTATCCGTGTCGTGAGTCGTGCAGCAGCTCTGCCATTTGAGCTCATGGATGCAGCCCGCAGCGAGGTAAGACAGCAGACAAACAGCTCATGAGCAGCAACGGTCGGTACTGTACTGCCAGCAGCAGACACTTTAACACAAATCAGCAGCAGACACAGGAGGTAACAGGCAGTGGTGCTGGCGGTTGTGAGATTATCATGCTATCCTGACAGTGAGGCCGTCAGAAGCAATGTAGCAATGTTGCAATAGCGCAAGTCTATATCAGCAGCAGCTGCAAGGACCTGAGCATGCAATGGAACAGAAGGATTCAGGCAACTGAGCCAAGTGCATCAGCTGCTGCTACCTATGTACTGTATTCTGCCCCTTGCTTCATGTCCTGCATATTGTGCTGTATTGTGTTGCAGGAGGAGATCAAGGCTGCTGCTGAGAGGGGCGAGATCCTTGCCACTGTGAGTCAAGATGTGAGGTTGGACAACAGAGCTCTGGACCTCAGGACTCCTGCAAACCAGGCAATATTCAAACTACAGAGTGGAGTATGTCAGGTGAGGTGGTGGCCTCATCATCATCGGCACTAGCAGTGAGGACAGCAGCGGTAATGGCTGTGCTTTGGACAGCTCGATGGCGCAGGTGGTTGGCGTGGATTCACCGAGGCTTGTTTTAGCTCTCAGCAACTGTGCCCATCGCCTGCCATCTGGTTTGTCTGCGCTCACCGGTTCTTTGCTGCTGTTATCTTGTCCTGCACCTGGCTCATGAACATTTGTGCAGTTGTTCCGTGAAGCTCTGCTTGACAAGGGCTTCCAGGAGATCCACACTCCTAAGCTGATTGCTGGCACCAGTGAAGGTGGTGCAGCTGTGTTCAGGTTTGACTACATGGGCAGGGCAGGATGTCTGGCACAGAGTCCGCAGCTGTACAAGCAGATGGCAATCTGTGCAGACTTTGAGCGCGTCTTTGAAATAGGACCTGTGTTTAGGTAAGAAAGATAGGAAAGCCTATGAGCTGCAGCAGCAGCAGGTGCAGCAAAGTGATCAGCAGGGTGGATGACAGGTGTCATGCAGCTTCACGATGCATTGTCATTGTGTAGCTAGGCAGGAAACCTTTATATTCTTATGATCCACCAGGTTCTTGTTTCTGCACCAACACCTTGTTGATGCTGTTGTGCTTTCCTGTCATGGCGCAGAGCTGAGAACAGCTACACCCACAGACACTTGTGTGAGTTCACAGGTCTGGATTTTGAAATGGCAATTTACGAGCACTATTTTGAGGTGAGTTCTTTTTGTCCCTGTATAAGCACAAGCTAGAGGATTAATCAGCAGCAGCTTGCTAGACATGAGAACAGATTGCAGCTGTGGACCTCCGGGCTTTGTTTGATGTTGGGGAGCACCGGATCTTCCTCTTTGTTCATAGGGTCTGCAGCAATTCCATAGGGTTGCTTCCCTCTGGAGGTTGAAACCCATGACACCACTGCAACTTGCATGATCAGCCTCATGTTGCTGTCAGCTGCAGCCTTGTGATGGTGTTGTTCTTGTGCCATGTGAGTGTCTCCACAGGTGCTGGATATCATTGAGCACTTGTTTATGACCATGTTTGACGGATTGAAAAACCGCTATGCCAAGGAGCTTGACGCAGTGCAGTCCCAGTATCCTTTCACCCCAATTGAAGCAAAGCCACTAAGACTCACCTTTGCAGGTATGCAGTGCCTTCCCCCTGCAGCTCGCCTGCAGGCTCATGCGCTTTGGGCCACCTTTCTGCTTATTGCCAGACATGCCAGTGCACAACAGGTGATCTCTGCATGCAGCTGCGCCCCTGCTATTCCTCTGTCATCTAGCAACTTGTGCAGAGCAGGTTACGCTGTCGCATACTGCTGTGAATCCAGCATATCCAACATTGGGAACGTCTTGCACTGTTGACATGTTATCACAGAGGGCATCAAGATGTTGCAAGATGATGGTTTGACTGATGTTGACCCCCTTGGGGACCTCAACACCGAGCTTGAAAGGCATCTGGGCAGACTTGTGAAGGACAAGTACGGCACAGACTTTTACATACTGCACAGATATCCCATGGCGGTGAGTTGATCACAACCTTGATCATGCCTAGATCGACGGTCGCTGGTGTGCCAAATGATGTGTTGCGGACTGGGCTCACCTTGCATTGATCAGCCGAATTGCTCTTCTGTGGCGTTCTCCTGCAACACCAGTATCACCGTGCCATGAACTCTGGGCGGATGGCACCGCTACCAGCTTATGTAGTGGCAAACGGAGAAACCTCAATCATGCTAATGCCCCCTGAACATTGCTGATCACAATCAGTCAACCTCAAGCGCTGAACTGATGGGATTCCCTTTCAACAGTAACTGACAAACCAGCTGCGTCAGATAGAAAGGGTGTCTCATCAGATGACATATTAGTCTCTACTGCTCTGCTGTTACCACCAGATTCGTCCCTTCTACACCATGCCTTGTGCGGATGACCCTCAGTACAGCAACAGCTTTGATGTGTTCATTCGTGGTGAGGAGATTATATCTGGAGCACAGAGGGTTCATGACCCACAGCTGCTGGCAGGTGAGATA
>LWCB01010296.1:0-47458 GCA_001630525.1 Coelastrella sp. M60
AAACAACATGTCTACAGGGGATCCACTTCAAGTTAATGCCAGACATGCAGCAGGTCAAGCACGCACTGCAGCTGTATCAGGAAGCAGGAGTGCCCACAAAGAGCTTCGTTGGTGTCCCGGTGTTTCAGGCAGAAGGGTTGACAGTGACGACACAAGATATGGTGAGCTGCCTGTAGCTGCTTGAGCTAGTGTGACTGAGTGTATAGGCCTGCATTTTGATGTAACTGCCAAATCAGCGCAGGAAAACCTCAGCCCTTCATTGTAGTCGCGTCTATTTGCATTGTCATATATCTCATCAACAGAGCCTGCTCACAACATGTACACCTTCTCTGATGTGATGTGTGAGACAACATGTAGCTCAACATCAAATATAGATTAACAGCATGGGGTTGTTCAAGCAACAGGGGTTGTGTATGTTCTGCAGCAATATGTACCACTCTTCTTGACCAAAGAGGACCTTGATGTAGCAGTGGGAGGGGCGTACAGGCAGCGGAATGCAGTCCAGATAAAGGCCGTCAAAGAGAAGGCAGCTCAATTTGAGGAGGAGTATCAGCAGGCTATGAAAGAGGTATGTGCTTCTCCTGCGCAACGTCCTGCTGAAGTCGTTGATAGTGCTATTGCTCGCTTGAACCACCACCTAGCTGCACATGCAACACTGCTCCACAAGCAGCTATGCATGTGCAGCTAGATGGTCGTTCGACCGCAGCATGAGTGGTATGCAGTTATGCAACAACCAACCTGTCTGATTGCCTTGCGCTATCCTAGTGTAGAGGGCTTTCAATGGTGCAAAAGCTCCACTGTTGCCTGTGCAACCCACTAAGTGAGCAATTGGTGGTGTTTGGTTGTTTTGTGGTTCTAGGTTGATGCGTCAGCAGGGCGTGACAAGCAGCTGCTTGAAGCAAAGGCAGGCAAGATTAAGCAGAAGCTTGATGATGCTCTGGGCAAAGCAAGCGCAATAGAGGTAGCACCATTGCCAAAGATAGAGGTAAGACAACCCCATGCTTGGTTGACTAACCAGCTGCCAGCAGTTGAGCTAATGTCATTGGTGATCATCAAGCAGTAGGAGATATGTGAAGGTAGTGCTGGGTTTCACAACACAACTTTGAATGTTTCGAGCATAGGTGGAGTGCATGTGGGCATACCCAGCATGCAAAGTTGGCTTATGGTAGCTTGAATCTGCTTGGACCTATCAATGCACCTAGCTAGGGTGATTGTTCAGGGACTTGGCGCCGATTTCTCCTTGCTTTAGGTTGGTAGCTTTGAGGAGGTCTTGATGCGCATGTCAGCCAGTGAAGGTGGCGAGCTGGCAGCCTGGAGTCAGGTCATGTTTGTGGCTCCGGGGTTGCTGCAGAATGCTCAGGGCAATGGGACAAAAGCACTGGAAGCAGCAACAGCCAAGAAGAAGTGACAGTGTAGGGAGTGAGAACAGGATGCTGCAGTGGTAGCAAGCTATTGACTGTGGCAGCAGCAATATGTTCACGTGTTTTGCTGCAGTTTGATCAACGCTTGTGACTACCGGCGCAGAGATACCACCACTGCTGCTGTACTGGGTAACAACTGCTGAACTTGCACAGAGCTCAGGGCATGCACACCTCAGCCGCTTTGTTTGCCCACACTGTGCAGTGCTTGACCCATAGAGTTGAGCAGGATGTTGATCAGTGGTAGTGGTTGCCCTCTTCAGCCGTGAGGGCCTTGGGCATCCCAAAACTTTGTCCCATGTTCATAGGCATTGGGCAGTTGTGCAGGTATCAATGTCGTACAGTGCCTCAGCCACGGTTGCACGGACCGTGACGGGCTAGACTTTGTGGCACACATGCATGACATATCTGGCATATCACCTTGGGCGCCAGGCTGATTTATGTTGGTTGTTGTACAAGTGATCAACGGACTGTCCAAAGTTGAGCCCTTATTTGATGAGTTGAGTGAGAAGGTTCATGGTCTGTTGCTTGTGTGGAGTTCAACTCAACATTTAGGAAACGGCTTGTTTGAACTGAACAATTCCGATGATGAGCTGCCAGTGATGTACTTGGGCTCCCTCATGGTGCGCGTCTCAGGAGAAAAGGAAGCTGCACTGCACGATGCTGGTTGTTACAGATTCCCACAGTACAATTCTCTGGATCTCAACACGGTTGTATGGTACACACTCCTGCTTAGCTCGTCAACCCTCATGCTGCTTGTTATCAACAATGAAGGCCCTTACTCGGTCATTGTTTGTTAGGTTGCTTACATGGGGTGTCTGCCGCAAGTTACCTGGCCGCCAGTGTATCATGTAGACAGCTCTTTCTGGACTTGTGGGTCAGCTGATGCAGCCATACCCTGCAGGCCAAGCAGTAAATCAGGCACTGTGAATGGCACTCGAAGTTGTATACATATCAGAAGTGTCAATGCATCAGACACAGCGCTGACAACAAGGCCATACTGCATGCTGACATCCTTGCATGCCAACAACAACAAGCACTCCATGTTGCTAACTCTTGAAACGCAAAGGAATAGTTGGCTCGTGCAGCACATTGCATGCAGTGGAATCACTATCATGATGCTGGCAGTATGCTGCTCCCAAGGGCTGTCACCCAGAGAAATGCTGAAACCTCATTCCTACACAAACCCGTGACGTCATGCAGGGCAAGCAAGTTTTCCATGCTCTGCTGCCTGACCTGCATCATCATCTCCACAAGGGGGTTTGCTCCAGATGGCTCATCAAACTCAATTGTGTAACACTGCTGCTGGCTGCCTGCAGCAGCAGCAGCAACATGAAGGTCCTGTTGTGAAAGGAGATTTGGCTAGTGCAGCAAAGCGAATGTACATGATGAGCTAATGCTTTCTAGCAGTGCAAAATTGCTGCTGAAGATGGGAAGATGGACATGAGCAGCCTGATGTAACGCTTACTGAAACCTTTTGCTCATGTGTCAACAGAACACACACAACGAACAAGATGCATCCTTGGTGTAGTTAGACATTGATATGCTGCCAGTCACCCACATTGGCGTCAGGATCATATCAGCTGATCATGTGTCAACATCTGCGGTTGACCAATTACAGCAGATTACTATCTTTGGACACTAGAACACTGCATTTGCCATCCAAGCTGAGTACTGATTGAAGCCCAAAGCAGGGCCGGTTTCTGCGACACAGAATACATAGGTGCAACTTACCAAATGCAAGAGTTGACCCTGAAGCGAGCACATAGCTGACCTTTGCTCTCGCCTCTGCATCGTCTATCCATGTGTATGTCCTGCAGGTGAGAAACGCGGAGTACTAGCAGGACAAACTTCGACGAGCACATTGTTGCTGGCTGTGATTTTAATGCTGACAACCATCAAAATCACCCAAGAGCCAGCTGGGGCCCAGACAGCACTCAAGATTCACGCACCTATCAAACACGGAGTCCCCAACTAGTGCTTTCAAGAATACTTGCTTGCCCTTTTGCTGCAATTCTGCGTGTGCTTGTGCAACTGTGAATAGTAAGCAGCAACAAGTGTGCGCAACAAAGCGTCGTTATCAAGGAGGTGAAGTTTGCTGCTACAGGCAGTTCGGTTCACCAAGGTTTGCTATAATGCTACTAAACGCAGTCACTGCTGCACCCCAGAGTACAGTTCATGTGATAGAGGACATAAGGAATTTCCTGAACAGGGATGTGTTATCTTTCGACAGGGTCCTGTCGTGTGTTATGGCTGCACTTGCGTTACCGTCTGGACCCTGCACCTTGAGGTCCGCTGCTGGGCCTGACCCTATGACATACTTATCCTGCAACACGTAAAGGTTGTGCAACCAGGTGTATGTACACCACTTACACGCGCACCAAGCCAGTCTATCAATTCGCCTGCTGCTGAAAAGGGTGCCAGTTAAGCAACATGTTTGAACCCAGCCAACAACTGTTGGTTGTTCATCAACAGAGGGTACAGGTGGATTGTGACTGCACAAGGATCTAGATAACAGTGATGTAAGACATATAACATGTTACGGTCAGATTCTATACTGTGCACTTGCTTGATGCTGGGGTGCACTGCACCCGGTGCAGCTGCTACTGCTGTCATGCAGTCTAATGCTGACTGGTATGGCTTGCCTGGTTGACAACAGTTTCAGCTGTCTCCTTGGACCTTAGCTTGTAAGCTCCTAATACAGTACTCTGGCGTTGTACCAGCTTGTGCTGCAAATGTCCGGAGAGAGGCACCTTTCGTGGCGTCATACCACCAGGCGTTGTACTGCAGGACAAGGCATTGGCCATGGCCCCTTGTAAGCTTGGCCAATGGCTGCTATGTATGCTTATCAGGACAACAAATCGAAGCGATTCGGCGACTTGGCAATCGGGCTTCCTGCACAGCTTGACAAGAACACCTAGCTGTCAGGGCGTGTAAAGTTGGTAGACATTGTCCCTTCGATTGCAGAGTCGGATGCGAAAACAGATGTATGCTCTACAAATAACCAACAATGACTTCCTTTTCCAAAGCAGAGAGCAGCAGGGGCGCCGGTTGTCATGACTTATGGTCCAGCAAAAGTGCCAAGATCCAGCTCCTAAGACCTGCATGGTGTGTAAGAGCATCTGCAGTTGTGTCACACAATTCGAACATCGTCAAGGCTCTACCACATCTCGCGCCGCTGAGTTAGCCAGTTACCGTTGACTAGTTCAAATGAGCTGGGCACTGATGTTGGTACTCTGGTCGCATGCTTATGCTGGTGTGACATGCAATCCGACAGTGTGGTATCAAATATGCAGTTGCGGTGAGATATAAGGGCAGCATGGCGTACTCTGGTGGTTACCCCACCGCCAGCAGCGACCTCAACGTACAGAAAGTCACCAAAGCAGCCGAGCCCCCGAAAGGCTCTGATCTGTGGACAGTAGCGGGATCTCCGGAATCGAAGGTGGGCTACACAACTTGGCAGCACGTGTATATAGCATATACGAGCAGTTGCTGCGTTGCGTGGTTCTATGCATGCACTGTCTGCTATGATGCTAAAGGATACATCATCATTTCAACATCAACAGCGCTTAAGTTATTCCATGGTCAAGCGGATGTGCAAGCGCACTCTGTATGTGCAGCCTAGCAGGACTGTGAGTGCGTCTTTACTGCATCATGTGGTGCACTGCAGATACCAAGGCTACAGGATGGTAGAGCTGCCACACGCCTTAGCAAGGAAGTACCAACAGCAAATGCTACCACACCTCCCAGCCTGAGATTGGTAGCAAGGACCCAAGCTGCTGCAGGAGATGCAGTTGCAGGCGGCAACAGTAGGTGCGATAAGGTGAGTAGCTGGGGAGCCTTCCTGCAAGCTCTATCGCAGGAGTTATATGACAAGTTTCTGCACAGTTCCAGAAGCTACTTGCGTGTGTCACGCCAGTAGCATACACACATTCAACACATCAAGTTCTGTTGGTACCTGCTGAGTCATTGAGTGCTTTGCATGTAAGCTCCTTTGTACACTGTGCCTTGGCATGCACAAACCCATTGGTGCAGCTGAGATGGTGTACTCAGCAACTTTGGTCGCAGAAGCTGAGTGTACTATGGGGATATCTGCCTTTCTTCAAGTGCGTAGAGGTTGTTCACTGCTGAAGCAGCAACATCTTAGTACGCTGAGGTTGCTGTTGGTATGCAGGACGCCCCTCCAGTTATCAGCATCAGCAGCCCAAAAGTACACATCCTCAAGAATGCATATGAGGAGCGGATACACTGTCTGCAGCAGGAGGTGGCCACTGAGAAGAAGTTCAAGTCCAGGCTTGCAACACATGGCTCGGATGAAATCCAGTGTGTCACCGACCAGTCTCACAGTCATAGCAACCACCAAAACAGTCCTCTGAGCACGCCTGTGCGAGGAGCTGAACCACATGCCAGCTCTCTCTCACAGCAGGAAAGTAAGCTAGAAGTGCAGCTGCACGATGCCACAGCCGAGGTGGCGTTTCTTGTGCAACAGTTGGATGAGGCTGTGGAGGCACAGAATGTAACTGAACGCCAGCTAGCAGCATCCAGGTTCGAGCTGACTGCATATATGGCAGAGGCCAAGCAACTGAAGCAGCAAGTAGCACATGCCAAAGAGTCCAACAACACCGCAGCTGCTAGTGCGCTACATCTACAACAGGAGCTTGCAGCAGCCAATGAGGCCAATGAATCCTTGGCTGCCGAGCTCTTGCAGCTGCGGAGCCAGCAGGAGATGAAAGCAAATGACTACGAACTTGCCCTTGCTGTCAGCAAAGCTGAATTAGCTTTGCTGGAGCAGCAGCTACAGGAGGCTCAGGCGCGAAAGCAAGCAAGCGAGGAAGCAATGACACAACTCAGAGAGCAACTGGCAGCTGGCAAGGACTCCATAGCAGCTCTTGCAGTGAGTCGTGAAGAGGTCACACAATTGACGCAGCAGCTGGCTGATGCCCGGCACACCAGCCAAGCAGCCAAAGCAGCAGTCCTGGATCTGCAGCAGCAGCTGGCTGCAGCAAGTAGTGCTCAAGCTGCCTTGCAGGAATGTCAGTCAGAGCTGCAGAGGTGCAAGCAAAGAGCTGCTGCAGCAAAACAGCTGGATCAGGAAGCTGTACAAACTATAGCACGCCTTCAGGAGCAGCTACAGCTTGCCACAAGTCAGCTAGCAGAAGCTCAAAAGGAGGCGGCACAGCTGCAGCAGAAGGCGGTGCAGGCACAGCATGACAGCCTTGCCAGTGCAGCATTGCTGTTGCAGTTGCAACAGCAGTTGGACGATGCTCACGCCACAAACCATGCGTTGTCACATCAGGTACAGGACCTGCAGCAGCAGGTGGAGCTTGCTCAGCAGGAGAGCGACGCAGCTGCGGCAGAAGTTGAGCATCTGCAGCACCTTTTGCAGGATGCGACACTGACAATGGAAGCCTTGGCAACTACTGAAGCCAAGGTTGAGCAGTTGCTGCAACGCATCGAAGCGGCGGAACATGAGAAGCATGCTGCAGCCACTACTGTCTTGCAGCTGCAGGAGGAGCTGGCTACTGCAGAGACACGGTTACATGATGTTGAACCCCAACTACAGGCGAGTCTTCAGGAAGCTGAAGCAGCAAACTGCAAAGTAGAACAGTTGGAGCGAGCATTGGAGTGGAGCCAGCATGAGAAACGAGCAAAGAAGAATCTGAAGCTTGAACAGCAGCTCAAACAAGTACAGAAGCAGTTGAAAGATAGTCATGCAGCACATGCAGCCACGAGGCAACAGCTGCAAGAGCTGCAGGAGCAGGTTCAGTCCCAACAAGCTACAGCTGCTACCAGCGATGCCAGAAGCGCAGTTAGTCAGCGGAACTGCCTGCCCAAAGAGGTCTTGGCTGATCTGCCTGATGAAGTTCATCATGACCGGTGCTCACGCCTTCAAGCACAGCTAAATGACAGCAGGGCTGATGCAAAGCTGCTCAGGAATGAGCTTGACCACTGCAGGATAGAATTGCAGCAAGCCAAAGCAGACCTAGCTTGGGTTCGCAAGCACAAGGTACAGTATCTGCTTGGTTTAGGGAGAGGCAAGCAGCTTAGGACCAAAAGGAGGGAGGCCTCTGCAGGCTCTGGAGACGTGAAGGGTACCTGCATACCAGAGTACACGGTGGAACCAGTGTCAAGAAACAGTAGACTGGGAGGAATCAGGGGACTGAAGGGCACTAGCAGCGGTGGTGGTGGTTGGCACAGTGAGCGAGCCACAAGGACTATCCACACAAGTGGCGGTGGCTTGCGATCCACCGACAGGTGTCAATCCAGTGATTGGAACAGTACATACTCAGATGCAGGTTCTGGCATGTCATGACCACCTACCTGCATGTATCTGGCAGCTGGCACAATGATTCATTGACGCAAATCGTGCTGCATGAAGTATATATATTTTGTTAGTGCAGAGCTGATTGAGTATGGGTCTCAACAGAGAGCAGCTGAGAGGTTCTGCAACCGGCGGGCTCTTCCGCTGAGATGCCGCGTCTCACTGCGGCAGTGTTTTCTGTAGTCACAGTGTATTTGCTAGGGCCAGCCATGTCAAAGGTGATGTACAGACAGAACGCTGGGACGGGTCATGGAACTCTGAATGGTTGAAACCAGCTGAAGATGTTGCTGTCATGCAGTCCTCCCATGGACCCTCCTACATGCTCTTACCTGGCTTGTGAGCCGTGGCTAACAAACCAGAAATAATTTGTACATTGTGCAAGCATGCGTTGTTATGCAGACTTTGCTTGTTTAACAACTCATAAGGTAACAAGTATGCTTTCCAAATTAGCAGAGAGCGACTTGTGGTTGCTTTTGCAGCCTGGGCAGGCGCCAATGACCTCCCACGGCTGGTGTTGTAGGTGCAGTCAGCAGTGTGAGCAGTGATGTTTCCCCAGTGCCTGATGATATGATCCAGATACTTCGAACTGGATGTACAGTCTGCAAACACCTGGATCATCATGCAGCAGGCTTATCCTGTACATGTGCTTTGGAGTACTACAGAACGAGAGCATGCTGTACCGTCTGCCAGGCGGTGTTATGCCCACAAGTTGAAATCGGGTGCTGAGAAGGGACTCCCAGTGAGTTGATCAGGTCTGCAGTTTGTTGCATGTATTTGAATCAGAGTTGAAAATGTTACAAATCAAAACGTCGTTTGAGCACCACATGGCACTTGTCAGTTTTGGGCTGGCCGCATAGCGCCAGAGGTACTCGGCGGTCAGGGCGAAACAGATCACGCGCCAAAGGCGCAATTCAGACCACAACAACGCACTTGAAGCAAAATACAAAATTTGTACCACGACGTACCAAGTGACTTTTCGTTGACCTCATTTTGCTTCACAAACTCTGTTGGGACGATGTCCAGCCATGCACTGCTTCGAGGCCATGCGCACGCATTGAACCCGTGCAGACGTCATAACAAAAGACGTACTCAATGTTGTTCCGCGCAGAATGTTCCAGCCCCCGAAGTGCTAAGGACCACAAGGCCAGTGTCACAATCGCACAGCAGCTTGTGCGACATAGCAGAAAGCTGTTGTTCCCAGCAAGTATCCACCAGCCCAGTTGCTCAATCCAGTGGTACCATAACTCCATGGGCGATTGCAGGAGGCGTAGCTTTGGCCTTGTTTGCTCTAAAGCGTGTGTATGACACTCCATCTAGAACATATGATAACAATGTGGGAGACGAGTATGATGCATGGACAGAAGAAGGTATTCTGGAATATTATTGGGGCGAACACATACACTTGGGATATTACACGGAAGAGGAAAGGGCCAAAGGCTGGTGGAAAGCAGATTTCAAGGCAGCAAAGCTAAGGTTCACAGAGGAGATGTTCAAATTCTCACGATCTGTGCAACCCAAACGCATCCTGGATGTTGGTTGCGGGTTTGGCGGCAGCAGCAGATGGCTGGCAGCACAGTTCCCAGATGCTGAAGTGATAGGTGAGGGCTGAGAGCTGTCACTAGATGTACCAGTGTCCTGTCAGCTGCAACCCATGGCCTGCATGATGCTGCTGTGGTTACAGCCAATGCAAGTCGCAGCATGAATAAACAAAGCAGGACATGAAACATGCGCCACCTTTTGCCTCTTTGACCAGTTTAATCAAGCCCATTTGACCATACCAGCAACCTAATGCAAACAGATGAACTCTGGTCAGTCGTGGCATCAATCAATCATGGCGATAGGCAGCATGCTGGAAGGCATCAGAGGTTGGCACCTATACCAGTGCTGTACAGGAACTTGTTGTCCTTGCCGCCAGACTGACCAATGGAGTTCCTCGCTGTCCGCTGACCTATGTTCTTGCTTGAACTGCTTTAGGAGTAACCCTGTCTCACAAGCAAGTCGAGCGGGGAACACAGCTAGCAGCAGAACGAGGGCTGAAGAACGTAAAGTTCATGGTGAGTACTAGCTGGGGTAGCAGCAGCTCGGTCGACTGCCGAAGTAGGAGCTCAAGATTGTCAATCCCAGTCGGCAGCGTATCAGACAACAACACCCTGAGCAGCACCAATGCTGCATTCAAGCCCTGATCTAGACTGCTGCTTGTAACAACTCGCCTGCCTGCATCCCCAAGTTCAAGCAGTGTGGTATCTTGTTTTGCATGTCATTTTGAATCATAAGTCTTGTCATGCAATGTTTGTGGGAGGACTGTTGTTGTCTAAAGTTGATGACGCTGACAGGCTGCACACTATCAGCTGATGTAGGGGGGACTTGAGAGGCACTTATGGCGCTCACCGCCATGAAACTCATTGAAATCATGCTGCTATGCTGAAGATTGGCTGTCTGCGAGAGATCAACACACCTCACACTCTTTCACCTGGCTCTGTGTGCGCCACAGGTGATGGATGCTTTGAACATGGAGTTCCCTGACAACAGTTTTGACCTGGTGTGGGCCTGTGAAAGCGGTGAACATATGCCAGACAAGAAGGCATATGTTGAAGAAATGACAAGAGTCTTGGCGCCTGGAGGAAACGTGAGCAGCATCATACCAAAAACACCATCTGCTGTTGTCACCTGCTGCTGTTCGACAGATATCAAGCAACACATTTCTCAGCCATGGTTGCATTCACACTGTTGCACAAGCCCGAACTCCGTCCTATATGTGTCACCTCACTTGCCTCTTTATCAGGCTGCAGCTACGCTCCTAGAATCCTCCGCGCTGTTGTCCAAGTGCATATCATGCTGCATCTCACATGCTGTTCCTGGGCTTCTTTGGTATGCAGATGGTGATAGCCTGTTGGTGTCAACGAGAAGCAGGGGTGAACGGTGCTGCCCCTCTCAACAAGAAGGAGCAGGAGGAGCTGCAGTTCTTGTATGAGGAGTGGGCACACCCCTACTTCATCAGCTACCAGGAGTTCTGTAGGATGATGGAGGTGAGCAAGGGAGATGATATGATCGTGTTGATTGCAGTGTACAGTCTGCTGAGGGGAGTTGCACTCCAAGTGATCACAGCTTCAAAGCATTCCAATGTCAGCAAGCCCTGAGCATCAAAGCACGGCGAAGGCAGGTGATGAGTAGCTGTGCAAATTATTGTTTTCTGCAAATGATCCAGCCACTGCCCTATAGATATCTGCAACCACAGGTTTGATAGCTGCAGCAGGGTATTTCTGAACTCATTGTATCAGACTCAGAACCATTTGCTGTCTGTTGTGCAGGGTACTGGTAAGCTTGAGGCTGTTGAGGCAGAAGACTGGACCCCCCAGACCATTGAGAGCTGGCGGCACAGCAACCTTGTGGGAGTACTAGACCCATGGTTTGTGGTGTTTAAATGGAACCCTAAACTGTGGTACAAGGTTACGAGGGAGATTGTGACATTGGAGCGCATGCATCAAGCATTTGCCAAGGGGCTGATGCAGTATGGGTTGATGAGAGGCAGGAAAGCAGTGCCGGTCGAAACAGATGGTAGTGAGGCAGCTGGAAGCAGCAAAGGTCAACCGCAGCTCGCAGCAACTCAGTAGCTGCGGTGCAGGTGCTGAATACCTGTTAGCACTGAGCATTGGCTTATACTGCATACTGGTTGCAGGAAGCAGCGGACATGGAGTTGGATGTCAAAGAACAGTGAACAGGACAGATGTGAAGGGAAGCGAGAGGAAAGTTGGCTTGTACAGCAACTTTGTATGCATTGACAACTCTTGGCAAACATGCCGGATTTCTCTGTGGCCATACTGGTGTCCAGCACTTGCTTGAAAGGAGATTCAATGCAGCACAACGAATGCAATGCTGGCTGATGAAGACAATCAATTGATGCTCTTAAGGGCTGTGACCCGAGGACGAAGCTGGGACATGCAGCATGCTCTGAGCCTTCTGCAAGGCATCCTGGCCAGTTTACTTGTAGTAAAGCAGCAGCACTTGTGTTCTCAATGCCATTGGGAACCATAGCATGCTTAATGTCAGGCCACTCAGCTGTGGAAGTCAGAACATCTTCTTAAACAAGCTAAGAGAAAAAAGATATTGTCAGCACCAGAACTAGGCGTGTTGACAGGAGGGCAAACTTTGATTACGTGCTTCCCTAGCATTACCTGCACAAAGCGCCAATGGGCATGTACTGGCAAGTCGGCAGTACCACCCGTTCTGCTGCGAGGCAATGCTCGTCTAGGTTTGGCCTGACTAGGCTGTTTGTCACGTTGTGATGGACTCTATCATGCTCAGCAGTAGTTTTCAACTCCCCCGTGTTGTCTCCGTAGGGGCAATGTTCAACATTATGACCGCGCAATACGTACCACCGGGCACGACTACCAGACACCTCATGCATAGATCATCAGCTGCTGCAAACATCATTGCATCGCCGCAGGAAACTGGTGCTTGTTGCAGGAGGGCACAACACCCTCAACGAGTTGGCAGACCAGAATTGCAGGCCAGCGTTACCACGGAACATACAGTTGGGGTATGTTTGTCAATTCATTGATCCACGTATAACTCTTTGTAATTTTGAACAACAAGAGGTCGAGCAAACCTAGCGGAGATCCCGACACTTTCATCGCTCGGCACTGGCGGTAGTCATTTGATCTATTTGCGAGATTCATTGTCATCTTGGTGAGAGCAGCACGCGGCATGTTCGTCAACCTTTCCGTTCTCGAATTTCCGAGGGCTCCAGCTCACCAAGGAAGCTACGTTCTGTGCGGGCGGTGGAATATGCAATGAACAGTGCAGTTGAGGAGCAGTCTTTATGTATACATCTGCCCTTGCCATTGCGGTTCGAGTCCATAGTGGCAGCTGACGTGCCCTCTGCCTAGTGACCATCAGTTGCTTTTTGTCCGCAAGGTCCATTGCAGTGGTGTAGGAAGCTGAAAAGTTCAGAGAAATATAGAGTATGCCTCGATGATTGTACCCACCATTGTTTGCGGTTAGCTGATTTCTGGATGTTCATCTCATGATCACAAATGCTGTTTCCCCACATGTGCTTCAGGGGACCAGCAACAGCTCATGGAATGGGATAGCGCGTAGTGTATGCGCAGTAGTGTGTACTACTTTCTATCTAGGCAGTAGGTAGATACCATCAACCAAAATCGGTGAAACAGGGGAGCAACCATCAGTGGTGCAGTAGTGTGGTGCACTCACTGTTATGGGCCAGAACAGCAGCAAGGACAGTACTCAGGAGGCAGCTCAGGCCGTTCCGGACGGCGTCACTGGGGACAAAGTAGGCAACAAGCAACCCGCAGGTGCGATATATGCACACTCATAGCTGCAGTGCTGTGCAGTTGAATCTGATGGCTTTACCGTGTATGTAGCCAACCAGCATCGCATAACAAGGAGCTCTGTAATTGTGTGTTTGGATTGGATCGCTGCCTCAAGATGGATATTCTCACCGTGCACAAGCTGTGTGTCTCAAACTGCAGGGCTTGGTACTTCACTGCAAAAGCTTTCTAAGAAGTCACCTAGAAAGTCGAGCCTTGAAAGCCGAAGGTAAGACAAGCACATTTATTCTTGGGTGCTGTTGAAAGGCTCTGTCTGAACAGTTGGCGGGCTGTCTCACTTTCGAGATTGGCAGTTGGAGCCACACCTCAATAAGGGAACACACATCGACCATTTGTCAGGTTTTTTGTCTCCATATGGTGTGCTTGTTCCTATGTATGGTTTGACAACCTTGCAAAATGCTGTCAGCGTTCAGCAATGTTTTCCAATGCTGGGTGTACATATATTCATTGTATTGTGAGTATTCACAACTGTTACGCTGCTGGTATTGCTGTTGTCTGTGTCAGTTCTCGCAGCAGCTGTGGAAGTGCCACAGATGCCCCTCAGCAACCTGCAGGTGCCGCAGCAGGGTACAGCAGCAGCAGTGACAGCAGCCCTCAAGGCGAACAGCAGCGGCATGCCTCCCCCCAAGCTCAGCAACGTCCACAGCAGCAGCAACCTGCCCAGTCACGACCACCTGGGCTGCCAACAGGGATGGTACGTGCAAGTGGTGAGGGTAATGCACGCCAGGGACGCAGCGGGAGTGTAGAACAGCCACACCAGCACACGCCTCAGGCAAGCAGTGATGGCAACGCTGCATTGGCAGCTAAGCAGAGGTCTCCCTGGCTAGATGCTGCTGCGCAAGCCCCACCTGGCTCGTATGCTGCCAGCTATGCAGGCAGCAAGGCTTCTGCTGGCAGTGCTTTCAGCACAGACATGAAGCAAAGTAGAGCATCTTTTGCCAGGGATAACATGGAGCCTGACGCTACCCGATCTGGCCCAGTAAGAAGCCAGTCGGTAGGCAGCGAGCAGGCTGCAGAGTCCAATCTGGTATCTCTGAGCAGTCTACGGCTTCAGGATGCAAAGGCCGGCAGCAATCGTCGCAGCAGTGTGGACAGTGTTGCAAGCAAGGCTAGCAGCGGCAAGCGCAGCAGTTTTGCCCTGGAAGCTGAAGATGGTGGGCAGCAGATCGAGGTGGACAACTACGGGCGGCCCAGCTTTGCTCCATTTGATTCATCCAGAGCTGCAAGAGGTGAGTGCTGTCTCGTTTTCATTACAAGATTGGATTATTCACCGGGGAACAGACCACCTCTCAATGTAACAAGGGACCTCGCAGCGTACTGTTGATGAGTGTTGCTGCTGCAGGACTACATTCTGGGATCACTGCGCCAAGGATGCAGGGCTGCAACAGCTTAGGGTCCCTGGCAAACTGCATCTGATTGCACTTATCCTCTGTTCCTATTGAGTCTTCTGTGAAGCAGCAAGATTCTGTTCACTCCTTGAACTGTCTCCTTGTGTTTGTTGCAGGTGCTGTGTTTGAGGCGTCTCTGCCTCCTGATCTTGCAGAGATGTACCGCCGACTGGCTGTTCTCCTACCCCAGGCTCCTATCCCCCTGCTGACTATCTTGCAGCTGTGGGGCATCTCAGATCCCAGAGAGGCCCAGGAAACAGTACAGATCTTTGTCATGCAGGTAAAGTCCTGGCTATACAGCTGCTGGTGCAGGACAACATGATGCAGCACATCCTGTTGCTCTTATGTTGGCTTGGGGTGGCAACCTGATCAGTGCTCCTGCAAGGGGCTATTGCAGAATGGTATACTGCAATCGATGTAAGCCAGCTAGACCTCAGGTGCTTGTGTGGCATCGCCAGGAGATCATTACCGCACGTGCTGAGCAAGATGCTGTTGCCTGCTCAGCAGACTATGGTTTTGTCAGGCTGATTTCGTTTGGCTGAAAGGTATCATCCCGCAAGTATGTGCCTTCATTGGGAGCTCTTGTTCCTGCAGGGTGTCCTCAAAGCTGCTACCCTGCCTGATGGCACCACCTGGCTTCTAGTAGCACCTCAACACCAACAATATGTTCTGGTAAGCAGAACAGCCTTCAACAGCAGGCCGTCAATATTGTAATAGGACATCTTTGTTGTTTGCAGCAGTACACATGTGCTGTTCCATTGTGTCATTGTTCTTGCGCACATCTGAGTGGACCTCATTTGAGCATTCAAAGATGAATACCATGAGTTGGAGGTCATGCACGTAAGCGCTCTTTGTGTTGTGCTGTTGCTGATTGTTTGAGGGAGGGGAGTGTTTTCTGCTTTGTTTCACAGGCCGATCACCCAGAAAAAGTCCGTGTGTGGCACAATGCTGTGCTGGACATCTACCGTCAGCAAGTCCGTGCTTCTCGATATGTTCAGCAGCAGAAGCTTCTGATGCAGGGTGGCCCAGCAGCTGCTGCAGCTTATATGCAGAGTGTCAAGGATGAAGAAGTGCTGCCAAGCCAGTTTGTCAATGATGGTTACATCTGGTTGGCACTGACACATCACTTGATGGGGGCTGGGTTGCTTGATCAGGTGCAGTAGACGGTCCAAAGCCGCCCTCCCTCATGAATATGCTGCAGTGCTTCTATCTAACCCAGACGTGTGCTCATTACTACGACCAGTTACCCTTCCCTACCTCTTCTGATGTGCTTGTGCTTTGGTTCACAGAAGGTCATGACCTAACCGCGAGCGCCATTGCAGAGCATGTCCAGTACTTGCCACCTGGCCTGCTTGATTACATAGCCACTCTTGAGCACCTCCTGGGTCACAGCTTGAGATGCTGGAATGAATCTTGCAATCTGCTGAGGTTGTATAGTGCTGCAATTGTACTCGCAGGTTCGCCTGTTGTTGATTGACCCTGCCTGGTTGGAAGTAAAGCTGCACTGCTATGGCGTAGCTGCTGTGGTTGATGATTTCAGGACCTATCTGCAGGTATCAACAGTAGTGCTTTGTTGTAGTTCAAACTACAGTAGCAAAGTTGTTGAATTGACCTGATCAGGCCAACTATAAGTGAGGCCTAGACAGTGATGCACGTTTACCAGAGACTGTCCCAGCCAGGTGACCCCACTGCCCACAGCTGAGGTGTTGATGCTGTGCTACAACATGCTCTGTCCTTACAGGTTGGCAGTGACCTGGCAGTGAAGGCAGTCCTGCAAGCGTTCCAGATGAGCCTTTCCTGCTGCATGGAGCGCAGCCACCTGCCAATGATGCGCAATCAGCTTATCCTGCGTCTAATGGCTGCAGCACAGTTGGCTAGTGCAGCAGGGGCCACCAGTGACGGCAATACAGCACGAACCTCTGCCTCCAGTGCGCACAACACAGGACCGCACAGGCATAGCAGCTCAGATAGTGGCCATGGTATTGGCAGTGGTTCCAACATCTCGCACAAGCAGCTGCATCTGCAATATGAGCAGGAAATGAAGACTTGGTTCAGCAGGGAGTACAAGAAGTCTCGTGCAGAGTCATCGCTGCTGACCTTGTACAACAAACAGCTGCTGTCATTGTCTCCTGAGCAGCAACAGCAGCAACTGCCACCTCATCTGATGGGGTACACCCCCAGTCTGAGGCAGGCCGGAGGTCTCCATAGGATGGCACTGAGGGGACACTTTGGCCCCATAAAGAAGGTGGTGATTACCAAAGATGGCAAAGATGTTCTGACAGCGTCTGATGATGGTGGGGTGCAGGTGCGGGAGTGCATGCTGTGGTTCTGCACAAGGAATATGCTGACCACAAGCTGCCTGTTCTTTTGCGCCTGCATACTGCAACTGCTTACACCTGTCTTGTTCCGGCTCCCTGGGTCAGTGGGGCCACCGCAGTAGACACAGCGAGTCTGTTGTTGGAGGGCATGGGTTGGTCTGCCACACAACGTCAGCATGGAGACCTACGCCAGCATTTGCAGGGATGTGAAGTGTCCGGGCTCGGTGTGTTGCCTTCCTTCAGGTCTGGGACATGGACATTGGTGATTGCGTCCTGCAGCTGCAGCCCCCACAGCAGATGCAGACCCCAAATCCTGCTTACCCTGTCTCACCGTCAGCGTCGTCACCATCCAGCAGTCAAGGACCTGCGCCGCTGACAACACTTGCTGTCACTGCTGATGGAGGCTGCTGCTTGTGCGGTGATGCTGAGGGGTGGTTGAACTGTTGGAGCCTGAGAACGGGTCAGCTGGTGCATCGTGTACGGGCACATGTGGGCAGGTGCGGTGCGAAGCTCATTAAAATGTTGCTACATGCCCAACAAGGGTAGATGCTTACCTTGATGCATCACTGCCAGGTCCTGTATCCAGTGTACCTAGCAGTGCTCAAAGGAAGCAACATCAGGCTTGGCTGTTGTAGAGGACCTCAGGTGCCCTACACATCATCCCCTGTGGCTATTGAGCTTGAGGACTGCTTCATGGACTGTTTCAGGACAATATGTATGACATGGTGACTCCAGTGTGGCCTGTTATGCAGGTTAAATGCCTTGGCCATGGATGCCAGCGGCAACCGCTGCATCACAGGTGGCCAGGACAAAACAGCCAAACTGTGGACGCTGCCAGCTGCAGTGCCTGACATGAACCGCACCAATAGCCTACCAGCCGGCTTACCTCCTCGATTGAGCCCTGCACTGTCTACAGCAGGTGTGTCTGGAGGTCTTGTGGGCCTCATGCAGTTGGAGTTCCAGATGACTGGGCATGGCTTGGACCATCTAAACACTGGGGCTGTGTTGGATGTTGCTATCAGCAGTGATGGCGTCCTTGGTGTGACTGTGAGTGATGATATGAGAGTCAAGGTTTGGGATCTGGATCAGCAACAGTGTGTGGCGACATGCAGAGGACATACTGGATGGGTTGTGTCTGTTCAGGTGGGCATCGGTGCTGCACAAGTGTGTATGGGTTGAACCATACATGAAAACCATACATTGAACCAAACTTTGAATCCGAGATCTCATGTGAAGCTTGTGTGGACAGGGTGTATGAGGTCCATCTGCATCTAGAAGCTTCATGATGCAGACCTTGCTTGTCTTCCTCTTGCGTGCTTGCTTTCTAGGTGGTTGCACTCAGGATGTTTTAGCCGTGGCAGTTGCATTGAAGATGTTGACAGTCCACCTTATCATTGCACCTGCTGTCTGCTTGTAGTTTATCCCTGAGACCCACAACTTCGTTACTGCTTCACATGATGAGACAGCACGTGCCTGGGATGCTTGGGGCGGTGAATGCTTGGGAACCCTGATTGGTCACAGTGGGCGCCTCAATGCTGTGCGTGCCAGCAATGATGGCCGCACAGTTGTGACATGCAGCGATGACACGACTGCTAGAGTGTGGGAGACTGTGGACTGGACGTGTGTAGGGTGAGTTGTCCTGCATTAGTGTGTTTACCACCACTCTTTAACTGCCCATGTGCGCAGGCATTGCTGTCTGTGGATGTAAGGTCCCACTGTACTGTGTAGCAACGCCATATGATCCATGATTTGGTGTGCTGCTATATGCTTGTTGTTGGATTATTGTTAACAGCATTGCATGTGCTGCATCAAGCTGTCCCTATGTCTGTATTGGCTGCAGAGTGCTTCAAGGTCACACAGGCTGGGTGAATGACGTGGCCCTGCTACGTAATGGTCGTCAGTGTGTGACAGTCAGTGGAGACTCCACAGCGCGTTTGTGGGACACACAGAGTGGCAAGTGCCTGCAAGTGCTGGAGGGCCACTCCGCAGACGTTGCATGTGTGGTGTTGACCAGCAGGGGCAGGTTTGCTGTCACTGGGAGTGCTGATGGCACTGCGCAAGTCTGGGACTTGTCGGCGCACGATGTCACTGAAGTGGAGGTTCACCAGGGCAAGGTCAGTGCAAGAGATTCTATCCTTGAGGTTTGTTGACATATAACCTTCATGCTCAGGCGGTTTAGCTGCCTTACTGGGTCCAGGCAGAGGGTGTGAGAGAGTGTGAATCAAGAGGGGCAACTTGTGACACAGTGCTGTTGTTGGGTATGTGTGCAGGTGATATCTGTTGTAGCATGTGCTGATGGTTCGCACGCAGCTTCAATTGGTGCCGATGGCCACCTGCGACTCTGGGACCTGCTGTCTGGCAAGTGCCTGTCAGATCAAGCTGCACATGCATCAGCTGTGCCTCAGAGCCTGTACCTCATGCAAGATGGAAGCAGGGCGTACAGCGGGGCTGGAGACCGCAGCCTTGTTGTTTGGGACATGAAAACAGGCACGCCAAGTGTTTGTCTCCCCGCCAAGCAGGGCTCACGCACCAAGTTCATCCATGTCAGCGCTGATGGAACCTCTGCTGTGATCCTGCTGTTTGACAGCAGCATGGCAGTGTATGACACTGTGACTGGGAAGCTGAGGTGCCACCTGATGCAGAAGGGTGAAAGAGATGCCCGGCGTGTGCACAGTGGAGGAGTGAATGCGGTGTACTTGACCTCAGATGGCAGCAGAGCTGTCAGTGTTAGCAAGGACTGCACTGCCAGGATCTGGGATGTTGTTACTGGAGGCTGTGAGCTGGTACTTCAGGTAGGTTTCGCTCCCTGTGTAGTCTGTGCAGTTTTTGGTGCAGCCCTTGCGACGTGGCTGTCTTGGTATGTGATCAGACATGTTGGTGAAGTATACAGGAGCATGTCTCTTCCACAATGCAACACCAAAGGAGGACACATCCACCTGCATGTCACTGGAGTACAAAGCAGCTGCTTGTTTTGTGGTGTCTGTGCCTCACTGCGGATCCAGCATGTTCATTCCAGCATGTTCATTCAGCCACAGTCCCTGGACAATCTCAGAGGTTGCGTTCCTGTTACTGTCCTTGCAGGGTCATGAGGACAGCATCCATGCTGCTGTTCTGAGTCCCGATGAGAAGCTTCTTGCCACAGCCAGCTTTGATTGCACAGTTCGCATCTGGGACTTCAGAACAGGTGACTGCTTGAGAGTTCTGCAGCATACAGATCCAGTGCAGCGAGTTGCCTTCTCTCCACCACAGCAACAGCGAACAAGGTCCAATAGCGGTGGCTTGCCGAGCACTGCAATAAGCCCCAAGCAGGGCAGCAGCAGTACTCGCTTGGTCACCGGTTGTGATGGTAGGGCGCTCTGGTTGTGGGATGTCCACAGTGGCGCTTGTGTTGCTGCTCTTGGTGAACACAAGGAGGCTGTGACCGCTGTGGCTTTCAGTCATGATGGGCGTTGGTTGGCATCTACCAGTCAAGACAGGAGTGTCCTGGTATGGCAAGCTAGCACTGGGCAGTTGGCTGGGCTGTATGTAGGAGATGCAGCAATGGTGAGTTGCTGCTTTGCCGCTAGGCAGGGTCTAAAAGGACCAGAAGGTAGTGGAAAGGGCAGTAAGCAGCTCCAGCTGCAGCAGAGTGAGCAGGACAAAGGGGATTCTGCTGTGCAGGATGCTGCGAGCGCTGGGGATAACACCGTACGTGGGCACACGGGCGAGTCGTTGGTGCAGCCTGTTGGGTTGGCGCTTCTTGTAGGTGATGCTAATGGTCATGTGCACTTTATTGACTGCCTGTGAAGATGGTCAGGGTTTGTTGTTTGCAGATCATCCACACGTGCAGGCTATTGATTACGTGCTTGTTACCGAAGCAGTTTGTGCTGTTTCTTCAAGCAGCATCTGCAGTGTAGAAGTGTTACATAATCAATCTTCTGCGCTGAAGGTATTTGGGTATTCTTAGACCAAGACAACATGTTTGGGCTACTCAACTGCATACAGGCCATCTGTGAAAGGCGTGCCTTGCTTGAGGTGTGCCTGCAGCGCATCAGTGATGTGCACACTTGCATCACATCATGAGTTCTTTGTCTGTTTTATGTGATGTTCACCATGCCGTGTGGGCAGATGCGACATGGGTTGCTGCCAACACCTTGAACTTTGTGATGGTGATGCATCCAGACCTTGTACTGGTAATGATGCATTTTGGCTTGTTCTTGTGGGATCGTTGCTCCTGGTATTGTGTGAGTAGTTGTGCACGAATGAAATGGATTGTAGCCGGCGTATTTATGTCGGGGTTTGAATGATGCCCAGCGATGATTGCATGTTGCAATCTTCAAGCATACATTGCAAGCAGTTGTGTGAGATGTTTGAGATGTTTGCCTGTTGACGGCTAGTTCTGTGTTCCTTTCAATGGGTCATGAGGAACGCTTGGCAGGGCCCGAAGGATACACATAGTGTGCTATGGTTGCTATGTCAGGCTGCTGCTGCAACAGTGCATGTTGGTCAGCGGTGCTTTCGCTCATTTGTGGCTTGTTGCACTGGTGTGGACTGAATGTGCTGCTGGTATGCTCATGATGGTTTCAGGCATGTTTTGCATTGTTCTATGGTGGTATGGATTCTGCTCCAGCTAGTGCTTGCCCTTTGATGCAAACCAAGACTGGGCATGACAGTGACAGCGGCTGGAACAGCATCTATGCTATTAGTCTGAATGGTCAAACTCATGATGTACATATGGCTCATTTTTGGTGTCTGCTATAGTAAGTCCCATATGCAGCAGATTTGCTGCACATTGCTGCAGGATGTGAGCATGGCCTTGTATTGAGCCAAAGTTGTCACTTCTTCATGTTTTGGCACGTATTGAACACTTCAACATGGAACACGGGGTCCAGATTGCTCTTAGTGTTGCCATGTGGCCTTCTGATCATGTAGTGCACCGTGATGTGCAGTTGTAGGTTGCTTTCAGTCCGTACCATGCTGAGCTAGCAGTCGCCTGCATACACCAAAGTATGCCAAGCTTACGCGCAGTAGTGAAAGCAGGATGTATGTAGATTGAGCAAGGCATCAGTCTGTACATCAAGTGATAGCAAACACATACAACACATTGTCTGTTGTGTGTGTCCGCTGATGCTCCCACTTGGTTGTGTTAGTGCCTGCCTGCATAATGTGCCCTACTGTATGTCGGCAGGTATTACAACAGGCTCATCAGAAGTATACTGTACCAATTTGTGATGCATGCATTATGTGGGGTATAACATAGCCATGCAGTAAACATTACATAGTACGCTTTGCATGCATGCCCAATTTTGCACTGTGTTTTGATGGAGTTGCACTACAAGTCTAGACATACGGTGTATGTAAGAAAGTACTGGAAGGTTATGCCTGCTATAGCTGGGCAGCTGTCAGCTGTGGTGTGATGGAGTTCACCCTTTACTTTGCATTGCAAATTGCGCCTTTCACATCCACTGCATGCAGCTGCGGAGCCGGATGCCGTGTCTCTGTGTTAGAGCAGGGGCAGGGTCACTTGATTGGTTGAACAGCAACCGCATGCTGTTCAGGAACATGTTCACAGGTTGTGAGGGCTTCCTGGGTTAGGCTGTCAAGCATCTACTCTCTGCTGATTCTGCCGCTGCATTTGAGTGCCACCATCAGCGTATGAGGTGATGCTGGTTGCACTTGTAATGCATGACCTGTGAATATCTCGTGCTCAATCATGCTGACTGATACCGGGGTGGTGTAAAGGTCTGATGAGGTGGCATGCAATACTGTTGAGGTGTGGTGTGGTGGCTCTTGAAGTTGGCAAACCCTTGGCACACTTGGCAAATACCATGTCATCACAAGCGGCTGTTGAACAGACTGGTTCAGCCTCAAATGCATTGCAGATTACCTAGTTTGCACTCAAGAGTCTTGGTGCTCTTTTCCAGTCCAGTACGTGCCAGGGCTCATGTTGTTGTGGCCAAATATCATTGTATATGCTAGGAGCATGTATCAAGTGGTGCATGTCAGTTGATAGTGACAGATTGTCAATATCACTAGGTCCTTCATCCTCAGCCCTTCATTGGTAGCAGCAACAGCCTCTAAGTAAGATTCAAAGATACCGGCGCTGTCTGGTCAACACACCTCCCTGCTTGCGAGCCCATCCTCCAGGGGGCAGCTACACGGACAGTTGTTGTCTGCAAGACTTTCACAGGTGCCACCTCCGTTGTGCTGGCTCTGCCCTTTTACTGTTGTGTACCTCTGTCCATATTTGAGGGGGGATTCAATATGGAGCGGATTTTGCAGCTATAGTTGCACAGATTGCCAACAGCATGTTGATAGACAAATTGCTGGTATGACATATTGCATACCAGCAGGGAGGGTGATGTGCAGGGAGTAACGCAGCTAAGATTGTGAAGTGTGGTCTCAATGTGGCGCCGATGTTCTGCAGCTTGCAGGATCCCCCGCCACCAGGCTGTATCAGGGATGTATTCTACTATATGCCATGCACCACATTGGACCCAAGGATGTGCTTTGATGTAGTTGGTTTGTGGTTGATGCAGCTATCACCGCAGGCCTGTGTGTGTGGTCTACTTTGCAATGGAAGGCACGAGATCATGAACAGGGCATCTCCCCTTGTGTCAGATTGATGCTTTGTGATTGCGTACTTATTGTACTGGTAGAGTCTTTGCAGAATGCCATGAAGGTTTGTGTGACTGAAGGAATGGTGTATGGCTTGTCTCTGCCTGCCTAATGCTTTGGCAGTCGGGTTGCTTTGTGCTGGCAGATCAGCTGCACTACGGTTTCCCACACGCCCGAGTAGGAGCAAGAGCATCCACCAAAGGTATTGCATGTATTCTAGCATAGGGATTGTATATTTATCAACCTTGCCCAATCTGGGTTTTCATCATACGCACTATCACCAGTCTGTACTACAGAGTCATTGAGGTCCCCAAAGTGTGGCTGTGCGCTCATGCTGTCAGGTATCGCTGCTGTGTTGATCTTCAAGGCTTGGTTGGGGATCGGGATTGTCAACATCTGTTTCAACATGGTATGGTGTCAAGTGTAGGGCGATGCTTACAGCCTGTATGTCTCTACACCTGACCTGCAGTGATGACAAAGGAGCAAAGCAGAATTGCTTGATTGCAGCCTTATACAGCACCTGCTGCTAGTGTTAAAAAATGCAGCAGGATGTGGGTGGCTGCTGTGTGTGATGATTGTGGTTAATCTTATGTTTGCAGAGCTGGCAGCAAAGAATTCGACTGTACTGTATTGTCAATGGGTTGAATGCACAACCTGTCTTGGCACAGCTCTCATTGTGGTTTGAGACCATTTACAGGTGCCACACATGATAAGATTGTTGTCTGGATGCGAAATATATCACATCTGGTCTGTCATGCATCAATGCATAGTTGGCTGGGCAGGCCTCAGCTTCGAGCCTGAGTCAGGCTGCTTGCCCCCAGCTGTGTGGATGATTGCAGGGGTGTTGATAAAGCTGGTTTCCGCTTTGCTTGCTGCCAGCTGTGAATACTGCTTGTAGGGCAACTTGAAAGCCCATGGCCAGGTGGAACAGCCACTGTCTTCCCTCACATCTCAACATAGATGAGAGCTAGATGAGAGTGCATGTTCTCAAGCTGACTGGGGCAACTATTGTGCACTGAGCCACTCTCTGAAGAGGACAATTATGATTGGCACTGTTCATATTTGAGGTATTCAACTTGCACATCCGGCGGTTGTGTGGTATTTGTGCCTTGCATACTTCCACAAGCCTGCATGTTGTTGGTATTGGGCCTGTTTGTTCTCGATCGCATGTACCAGGCTGCAGCTGGTACAATTTGAGCCTGTGCAGTTGTACTTGGCTGTCCAACTTTGGTTTGACCGGGTACCACTAGTCAGTTGGGTAGCAATGCATGACTGGCAGGTGCTGTCTTGTTCATGGGGTTGTTGACCGGTTCATGGAGTTTTTGACAAGAGGCTGAAGGCATCCATGAGTGGGGTGCTGCCGGTATTGACATCTGCATGAGACGACTGCATGACTGTCTGTTATGCCTGTGCATTAGATAAGACGACTGCGTGACTGCCTGTTGTGCCCGTGCATCAGACGCCCAGTGACCTAGCGTTTGATAAGGAGGGGGGCGTGCCTGGACTGCTGTGGGCCAGCTGGTGGGCTGATTACAGCTGTAGTAGCTGCGTTGGCCGCCGTACATACGGTCTGCTTTGTGGCTGTTGTGAACTTTCAGCCGTCATGCACCATGAGAATGTGTGGGTGGTCAAGTCAACAGAGTATTAGTGTTCTCTGCAGTATGCCGTGGCACAGCAAGCATGCCTGTTGGGCAATAACAATGCATGTCTTGTGCAAACAAAGCTGGGTGATGAACTTCTTAATGCATGCTGCTGAGATGGCATGTATGAGGTTGGATGTTGACTGACTTCAATGTCATGTTGGAGGTCGATGTTGGAGGACTTGCTTTCCAGAAGCGCAACCTTGCTTTGATGACACGGCTCTGGGTGGTGGCCCCAGTCCATGTTGTGCAGCTATTATAGGCATCTTGTATGTTATATGGCTGAAGTTTTTCATATCACTCTCGCACATTCTGGTGTAATCCATCAAGCACACAAGCTCTCTTCACCTGTTGGCCTCTCCACATCTAACAGTACGCTATTCTAATGTAGCAGTGTACCATTCATAGGTAAGAAGGGGATTTACCGCATGCAACATGTGCGATGCTGGCTGATGAGCGATGTAAGAGTACGGAGCCATCACCAAGAGTACGGAGCCATCACCCATCCTTTGGAAGTACAAGCTGGCCCAATTGAATTGTAGCAGAATCCGATTATTCAGTTAAACCAGTGTTTTCCAGCGCATTCTGACCATTTTGGCTGTAGTCGTAGTGAAGCTTCATGGACAGGCAGTAGTAATCACATTGCCCTCTTGGGACACAAAGCTCTTGTTGAAACTTGCGGCGAAGTGTCAGGCTGCTCTAGACTTGTTATCAGATTTGCTGGGTTGATAGCCGAACTGTTTGTTTGTCTTGAAGATTACTCCTGAATTAATTCACCTGGGCATTGCTGGTGCACAACAGTCAAGTGGTCTGGACGCTTGTACTGCTCACAACGTTGCTTGGTGTGTAGATTGCCAATGACCATATATTTCTGGGAACCCTTTATAAGTGAAAAGAGTTTGCTTCATGCAGCAATGTGAATGCCATGCTGGCTAACAAGAAAAGCAGTTGCTGCTCCCAAGGGGCCGCCACCGTGGCACCAAAGAAGAAGCTGGGACACTTGATACATAAGAAACATAGAAGCACACAGAAAGCATAGCATATACATGAAAAGAGAAGATGGTTATGCATGATGCGCAGCTAGGGCCGCTACTACTGGTACCGTCGGTGATATGGCACAAGTGCTGTGAGATGTCAGTCTGTTCTAAGGAGATATGCTCTGCTGGCCGCTGCAGTGCATTCGCATCAGCTTCATGACTGTGGTTAAAGTCATGATGAGGGCGTTGCTGGTTGAGGTCTTTTCGTGAGGCCCTTGTCTGCACAACCGACTTGCCCGCCTGCCCGCCTGCTGCTACCTCCGGTGCGCTACAACGCTGTAATACCTGCCCTGCTGCCTGCGGTCAAGCCATAGACTTTGCTTCTAATTAATTGAGCTGTTGTGCGTTCTGCTTCGTCAAGCAGGCGCTGAATGCTTTCGGGAGAGTTGCACCATCCACAGTTGTACCCACGATGCTGTCATGTAACCTTGTACCCATTATGAGCACTGCAAAACCTGAAACAAAAGCTGGTATAGAAGCGATATCTGCTTTCATATGAAGGGTATCTTGTAGAATCGCCGGTTCGCAGTGTCCAAGCAACTGATGATCTAGTCACCTCACACCTCTGAGCAAATCAACGGGTTTACGTCGGTTACAAACAATAGTCACTCTCTGAAGACCATTGTGCGCGGTCTGAACATCGGTATTCTGGGGGTTTGCTTTGCAAGGTCAGCTGCTTGCAACAATTGCAGGCTTCGATCCACGGGATCTCATCATTTGTACGTATACATGATATAGGCTTGCTCAGCTACAACAGCCTCTCCCTGCTCTGCCAACCCTCCTCCTACGTTGGTGACCGGGGTGACGAGAGAGGGGTGACACTGCAACCTTGTTGACAGCCGATTACTTGTGGAACTGCATGTAAAGGCTTTTATCACGATTTTTCCAAATTAAACTCTGTCCTGTTGCTGCTGCAATCCGCACCAATAAACTGTAGTCTGACAGTGCAGTTGCAAAAGAGCAGCACAACATCTGCTGCGGGTGGTCATGGCATCTCGCCGCTGGGGTCGCTTGGTGGAAGTTGGGCCTGCTAGACCCGCATCAAAAGATGTTCCAGAGGCGGGACCTACATACAGGGTGCATTATGCAGCTGATGGCATCCACAGGCCCCCTGGAATCAACACATGCTATGACCTATTCAGGTGAGGTATCTGAAACTCAGCAGGAATCTTTTCTTCGACACGGCTCCCACAGACATGTAACTAGCGGGGGATTAAGCTACGGTTGCTGCATGAAGGAATGCTTACAGGGTGTCCCTACCTACCCGCCTAAGATCGGACAGTTGTGTTGAAGGCGACGTAGGCCAGACACTGCCACAAGCTGACGTAAACTTCACTCTCGTGCATTGAGCAGTCCCAAGCCTTCTCCGTCTGCCAACAACTGCTGTGGTAGGCTTCATCATGTGCTCCTCAGCATGCGCCACACGTAACAGCAAGCGTCACAGTAGCAAGTGTGTGCAGAGGCCTTACCAACAACATCCGATTACCATGTGACCTGGTCTGCAGGACATCAGCAGAGAAGTACGCAGATAAGCCATGCTTGGCATATCGTAAGGCAGAGCCAAATGGCAAATTCGGTCCATATGTCTCTTACACCTACAAGGAGGCGTATGACATGTCCGTCAAGGTGTGCAGCAGTCAAGAATGAACAGCATGGCAGCCATGCAGTTTGCAACAGCATCTGAGTATGAATACAAGAGAGGTACATGACTTGTGTGCAGATGTTCAGGACAGCAGTGAAGTCGAGCAGCAGCTGTGTCGGTTGTAAACTGGCTGCTGGCAGTTGGCATGCGTGAGTGATTGTCTGCAAAACAGTAGATCATGCTCATGAACTCCAGGATGATCCCACAACTGCTGCTATTCTGCGAGTGCTTTGCATGCTCTACTCCTCAACCACTGCAAACAGTCCTGGTTACTTGTTGCCTGCAGGTTGGCTCAGCATTCTTGGAGTTGGGGTTGCAGCCCAAAGACAGACTTGGTGTCTTTGGACACAACTGTGTGGAGTGGATGATAGCCATGCAGGTGTGTGATGCATGAGCAACAGACTGCACACCACTATGATGAAGACAGCAGGTCAAGATACATGTGACAGCTTTGCTGCAGCTTTCCAGCCAGTCCAGCAGTGGTAGCTGAGCAACAGGCGGTCGATGTTTGTCTCACTTGCAAAAGAAACAGCTTCAGCATCACCTGGTCCACGTCGTGAAGAAAGGAAACGTGCCGAAGGGAGTCATCTAACTCTGTCTTGCACTCATGTCTTGCAGGCCTGCAACCGCATGAGTCTGGAGTGTGTGCCCCTGTATGACACTTTGGGTGAAACTGCAATTGAGTATGTTGTGAAGCACAGTGGCACAAGGTTTGTGTGCTCTGCTGGAAGCAAGTTGCCTGGGTTAGCCAAGGCGATTGACAAGCTCAAAGATCATCTGTTGGGTATAGCATACTGGGGAGAAGCACCACAAGATGCTGTTCAGGTTGGTACCCTGGGCAGTGGTAGGTTATCGCATCCTACGTGTCTTGCAACGGTGTTCATGTGCATGGCACTCATCAACAGCAATCTGGACAGTGCCTCGAGGCAAGCAGCTCTGCAGTGTCTGTGCTGTTTGCAACGTCTCACTTCTCTTCACCAAGAGGACATCAGCTACTGCAAGTCCAAGCTCCTCCTTGGGGTGGTTTGTATTGAAAGCAGCTCAGGATTGCAGCATCAGTCATTACAAACCATGATTGCGATGCCGCATATGTCGCTGTGCTGTTGTGCTTCCTGCTTGCAGTCTATCAAGAGTGCGGGTGTGAAGCTTGTCAGCTGGGATGAACTGCTGCAGTTTGGTGCTGAACATCCCCATGATGCAGTACCACCTTCACCAGATGATCTCTGTACAATCATGTATACAAGCGGAACAACAGGTCAGCAGAAGGTTTGAAGATTAGGGCAGATGCATGGGGCTCCCAACCACACAGCATGCTGATCACATAATGCCCTACAGGACTGTCCTGCAGTGGAAAGCAGTGGTCAAGGGCTTGATGCTGTTGTATTGTCAGCTGAGGAGAGGAGCTAGGTTGCATGTGTGGCTTGGTGCACTGGCTATCTGAGATGGTACTGCAACAAGGCTGTTGACTACTATGATGTTGTGTTGTAGGCAACCCTAAGGGGGTGATGCACACTCATGGCAGTGTAATGAGCGAGGTGGAATGTGTGAGAGAGTTCCTGCAGCACATGAAGCTTGAGGTGGAGCCAAATGACGTTTACTTCAGCTTCTTGACATTGGCACATATCTTTGACAGGTGGGTACATATGCTGAAGCCTGTACAACAAGCAAACAAGCATCTCTGCATCATTCTCCCTGTGCCTGCTTGGCCTTCATCCTGCAGTCGTACTGTGCAAGCACCCGTTGCACCCAGATTCTGCAGCAGCTGGTTGTTAAGTAGAGGGTCATGGTGTGTGTACTGTGTGCCTTGCTTCTACATGCAGGGTGATTGAGGAGATGGTGCTGTTCCTGGGTGCCTGTGTCGGCTACTACAGCGGCGATACTCGCAAGCTGCTGGATGATTGTGCAGCTCTCCAGCCAACAGTGTTCGCAGGAGTACCCAGAGTGTATGAACGTGTCTATTCTGGAGTCATGGATAAGGTACATCAAGTAATGCAGAGTGCAAAGCCTACACTGTGCGGTTTGCAGCAGGAGTGTAGGAGTAAAGCATAGTAGCGCTGCATCCAACAGGGCTATGGAATCATGAAGTCGCGGTATTGCCACTGCGGCTTTGTCCTCTTTGGGATCTACATGGCACTGTCTTCTGTTGCATATCAGCTCGCACTGTTGTATGTGACTTGTTAGAATGACTGCTTAGGCACATTTGTGTACAGTGGCTGAGTTGCTCTAGCACTCTTACGTTGACTACATACCTACACTTGCTGTCTCCGTCCTGCATGTCAGGTGAAAAAGCAGGGCCGCCTGAAGGCCCTACTCTTCCATGCAGCCATTGCCTACAAACATTTCTGGATGCGCCTGGGCTTCTCGACAGACAAAGCAAGTCCCCTGGCCAACAGACTGGTGTTCAAGAACACTCAGGTGCGCTTCTTCACATCACTTGGTGTGCTGTTGCAGGTGTGCATAGCAACATCGACATCATTGAAGGCAGATGTTTCAAAAGTGGTAGCTTGACTGACTGCATATACATATGACAACTTGCAAGGAGGGTGTGTTAACAGGTCTGTGAATGCTGGTTTGTGCCCTGCAGGCTGCAGTAGGAGGTCGCCTGCGTGCCTTCATCTCAGGTGGTGCTCCTCTGCCCAAGTATGCCCAGGACTTCATGCAGATAGCCATGTGTGTGCCAGTGTTGCAGGTAAAGAGGAATTGTACTTGGTGGTGAGCTGGAAGGTGTTTGTCTTGTCACTGTATGACCATAACTACGATACAGAGCATACCCTGCTATCAGAGTGTGTAGCAGGTGCAAGTTGCCCATCTGCTGTGCTAAGCTAGGTGCTTCAGCTGACAGATATCGTGCAGCATATCCCTCGTTTACCGTTGCAAGGCCAGTAGCGTTCCTATGATCAATGTGTTGCTACATACTGAGCATGGTGCTGCTTGTTTCCTGCAGGGTTATGGTCTCACTGAGTCTTGTGCAGCCACGTTTGTTCAATTTCCCAACAGAATGTCCCATGTTGGTACAGTGGGTCCACCCATGCCTGGTGTTGAATTCCGCTTGGAGGCTGTATCTGAGCTTGGCCACAGTCCCTCAGCCAAGGTACCTCGAGGAGAGATCTGCATCAGGGGCCCGGCCATGTTCAAGGGATATTACAAGCAGCCAGACCTCACAGCAGAGGTGAGAGGATTCGGTGTGCATATAGTGTGTCTACGATTGTTTTGCGGCACTGCTGATATTGCTACGTCCTGCTGCGCTGTTTTGCACCAAACAGATGATGAGTATGGGCTCACCTGGGTGTGCCAACAGCAGCTGTTCCTACAGATTTCCTTCACGGCATTACTTATGTAGCTCCCTGTGCCTGGCCCCTACAGATGTGCAGCACATAGATCAATACAGATACAACCACGATGATGTTGTGGTTACAGTAGGTCTGATATTGGTGCCTATCATGTGTGATCTGCAGGCAGTAGATGCAGATGGATTCTTCCACACAGGAGACATTGGTGAGTTGACCCGCGAGGGCTGCTTGAAGATCATTGACAGGAAGAAGAACATCTTCAAACTATCGCAAGGTGGGCCTGGTTGAGACTGTGTCATCATCTCAAGGGTACTGACATCAGCAATACTTGCATCAATGAGTTACATATGGTACAAGAGGCTCACTGTCGCAGGAACACACTATCCATGATATAGCAGTCGTGTGCAGTCGCATGTTGACATGTACTGCCCCTAGCGAAACATCAACCTGACAGCTGTCTGCTGTTGGTGGGAACTGCACTTCACCACCACAGGCGAGTATGTTGCAGTTGAGTACCTTGAAGCTGAGTTTGGCAAATGTGAGTTGGTGGAGCAGATCTGGCTGTACGGCAGCAGCTTTGAGAGCTGTCTGGTTGCTGTGGTAGTGCCAGTGGAGAACAAGCTGATGGCCTGGGCTGCTGAGCAACCGGCATTAGCAGGGAAGAGCTACAGGGATGTGTGCAGGAGTAAGGAGGCCACTGACTACATGCTGGCTTCTTTGACAGCTACAGGTAGGCAGTGTGGTGTCTTGGGGTGCTTTGTCCCTGGCGCAGCATGTGTCATCCTGCAGTGTGTTGCTTCTTGCCATTGCGGCATACCTTTCCTTGCATGTTGATGTGTTATAGGTGGTTGCTGTTGTCAAAGCAGCATCCTGGGGTCGTTTCAAGCGGTGTTGTGTCGCTGCTGTTGCAGGCAAGGGTGCCAGACTGAAGGGCTTTGAGTTCCCCAAGGCCGTCCATGTCGATTCTGAGCCATTCAGCATTGAACATGATCTTATAACACCCAAGATGTCACTCAAGAGGCCTCAGCTGCTGAAGTACTACAAAGCAAAGGTGTGTGCAGGGTCGAAAAGCAGGTTCCAGCCAGCCTTCTACTCTGTATGTACCAGCCATCAATAGACTCAAATTTCCACCATCTGCATCCTTACAGCTATCTGGGTTGACTCATGTGTGCATGTGCATTCTACCTTTTTTATGCTTGTCAGCACTTACATGTGAGGCTTTGGTACATACGCAGGTCCTGCAGGTGATGACAACTGACAATTGTGTATGCTCGTGTCCATGTATGCCTGTGTTTGTTGCAGATTGATGGCATGTATGCTGCTCTCAAGGCTGCAGGGCAGGCTCTGCCCGCCAAGAAGCCAGCAGCAGCTGCCAAGCCAACATCCGCACCTGCAGGTTCCAGTACAGAGATGACTGCAGCAGCTGTAGCATCATGACAGCAACCATCATCTGGATGAGGTTGTGACACGTTGTCAGGGTGCGATTGCTTGCTGCTGTGTGTGATCACTGTCTTGATTGAGAGCAAGCTGGCTTTGCCAGGGGTCTTAACAGACTGATGCACTGTACTTTATTACTCATCACAGGTTGATCTTATGATGAGTGTGTGTGTGTGGTGGTAACAGCTGCAGAGGGTCTTCAATCTGAAAGTTACATGAAGTAACTCGCCCGTTGGAGAGAGCCGATACCAGGCTCATTGGGTGTTAACTGGCAGGAAAGTGCTGTGCGTGGTGCCCGTCAACAAGATAGTGTCATGCAGTTATGCTGGTTGTACATGCTGCTTCCTTTAGCTGGGGATTTGGGTATGGAAAGAGGTCAGTAGCCTGCGCATTGGACGGGTTGGTCAGGAGTAGAGCCATAGGTTGTTTCTGTGAAGTCCTGCACAGGCATGTTCAGGAATTGAGGTAGAGATCTTGGCTAGGTGCGCAGTTGATCCCAACACAGAACTGTTGCTGGTGCTATAGAAAGACATATTGTGACTGATGTGTTTGGCAAAGACAGTGCTTGTCCAAAAGTTTCCTTGCACTTGAATAGCTGGTGGGGTGCTGGATGACAGCATGGATGTGCAGTTTGAGGTTAGTTGTCCACTATTATGAGCAGGCCAGGTTCGCTTGTATGTCGACAAGCACCAGTTGCTGGCCGTCATTACCCTGGCTGTTGTGCATGGCATTGGGTTTGTACTTGAAGGGGTTGTTGCTGAAGCAGACGTTACACACCTTGGAAAAAAAAGTTTGTTTGATGGGACGGACCACAGGTAATTCAAGTGAATGTAGATGTAGATATCATATGATGGTCAAAACTTAGCAGACAATATACCAGTCGTCGCCGTCAATTCGACATGATGTTATATGTATTGATATGTTGTATGTATTCACCCAACACTGTGGCTGCAGCTGTGCTCAAGTTCCTTGTTTGTTCATAGAAGGATGCAGTGCTTGCATGTTATGATACCCTTTGGGCTGAGACAGATGATTGTTGCTGTTTTGATCACCAAAACATGATGTTTGTTTCCCTGTTCAAAGCAGGTTGTCAGTGATATGCGCCGCACTGAGTTGCTTTGGCTGGTATTGCTGCATGTGACTCACAAGCTTTCAAAGCTTTCAAGCCCGGGCCGGGCTTACTGATATCGTTCTGCACTTTTAGATGGCAATGGCAGTCCGGGGTCAAACAGCTGCCAAGTTGCACTGTTCAGCGCACAACAATGGATTCTGAGCATTTGAATCAACAGGGCTAACCGGGCAGGAAAGCAACTGGTCACTGGCCCTGTGTTGTTCATTCAGATTTGCGCGTGACGATGACATATGCGCAACATGTTTCCAAATCGCGGCCGTTATCCCAGAGAGAAAAGGAGAAGAGTTTCTCCAAGTGGTGATGAGATACGCACCGACTTGGGAATTCAGCAAAGCAGATTCTTCGTGCTTGCTGGCCCAGTGATCAGTACAGCAAGAAAAGTTCATAATGTGACCTGAACTCCTTGGGAGTGCCAAGCGACGCAATCATCATCATCATCGTTGCGCTTTCTGATCCAAGGCCAATGCAAAGCTGACTTGTGGCTCAAGCGGAAGCATCACCAAAAAAAGTGTACCAGATACATCAACCAACAATGCAGTCATTTGACATACATGATTTGTAAAAGCCAACACAATGCTGATCAGATTCAGACTAGCATCACACTTGACTTTGTATATACATACTTGGCATAATGATTTCAATTGGTGTACATCCTGTCTTCATCGCTCCTCTGCTTCTAACTTGGCTAGTTCTTGCCCCTCCACCACCAACTTCTCATACCTCCTATTGCTCCACTTCTCTCCAGAATACATCAGTGCCAGACCCCCAGCAGCCAACATGACCACCCCGACCAACAATATTGACGGGACATAACTGCCAGTAGCGTGAAGAATGAGACCAAAGCTCAAGGGGCCGAGGAACCCTCCTGCCTTACCCACAGAGTTTACTGCTGCCAGACTGACAGCACCTGTGCCAGGTTCTGCTGCCATATGGACCCAACTCTGCGTGCAGTACATGATCATGACACATGACTGTATGACACGGAATGCAATCAAGTTCATGACATATGACACAGTGCAGCAGTAGCAGCTGTGTTGGCATACATGCTGCATGTTGCAGGGCTGTAACTTTCCCCTGTATAACATAATATGTCATATATTATGCGAGTATGGTGGGTGTTGGTTCAGTGCTGTTCAAGTTTGGAAACTTCCCACTGCTGTTCAATGCTCAGTTAATCGAGTTGTGGGTACATACTCTGCCTGGATCCTCGATGTGCTTCATGAGCTACCACAGTCAAACCAATACTTACCCAGAATGGCCCAGTTGTTGCATCAGCCGCCACCACTGCAAGAGTAACAGCCACAAACGCCGGCACGTGGCTGCCAATCCCCAACAGCAGCGGCAGCAGCAGAAACGCCACACCACCAGCTACCAATGGCAGCCCAATATGAAGCTTCCGTTCTTGTCGCACCTCGCTGCTGTGACCCACTGCTATTGCTGCTACTGCTGCAGTACCAAAAGGAATGGCACTGAGCAATACTGCTGCTAATTGAGACTGCTTACCACCACAGTGCTTGGTCTCTCCACCACTGCTGCTGCTGCCGGACAGTGATACGCTGCTGCCGTCTATGAGAGCATGCACCAACATGGGCACCCAGTAGACTAAGCCATCTAAGGTGATGTCCTGCATGATACCGGCAACAGCGGCAGTGTAAGTGGATCAAGAAGAGACATCTTCACTGCCAGTTCTGCAGGCGATGTCGTTGCCATCTTTCTACAATACGTTGATGTTGTGAAGTCAACCAGCACACAATAGGCGGCCACAAAGATCAACATTTCAGGATGCTGATGTATGAGCACAAGTACCGAGGGTAGCAGCATCTTCAGAGCTTTGCAAGCTCACCTTGAGTGCCTTAAGCAGCATCAAGTAGAGAATCAGCTTGTTCCTGAATGTAGAGATCACCTGCCGCCATGCTGTGAGACCACTGCTGCTGCTGCTGCTACTGCTGACTACATGTTTGTTGCCATCCCCTGCTGTTTCAGCAGTAGAAGGATGCTGCCAACCAGGTGCACTTGCTCGCTGCTGCTGCTTGTGTGCCGCTGTCGATGCCAGATGAAGGTTGCTGCTGTCATCGCTGCTGTCATGATGCAAATTGCAATCACTACCTGATCGTCTGTATGTATGCTGTTGCTGCTGATGCTGCCACAAGGCACTGCTGCTGCTGCTGCTGCCGCCATGCAGCAAGGGTCCTGCTGCCCCTAAGTCACTCCCTGTGCCATGCTTTGTTAGGTGTTGACCCACAGTGCTGCTATCAGAATCTGCTGCTACTACTGCTGCTGTCAACTCCCCAGATCTATGCGCTTTTTCCCCCTTAGCACATGCCAAAACCTGGTTACATAATCCCGCATCATCATCATGTAATCCTGCTTGTAACTGATCTAACAGCCATATCTTGTCATCTTCAGTCAAAAATGATGCTGTCATAACATTCCGAGGCAACCGCCATCTTAGTACACCCGCCAACACCAGTGTTGCTAAACCCTCGGCAAGGAACAGCCACTGCCAGCCAGCGAGGTTTAAGACTCCTGACAGCTGTAGCAGTGCTGCTGCTACTGGTGCTGCTATGATCTGACTGATTGCTATAGAAGCTTCTATCACTGAGTAGGGTGTTGTGATGTATGCATGTGGGTAAAACTGCAATGAAGTAAAGGAGAAACAAGCACAACAGTTGCAACTGCTGTGAACCAAGCCTTGCATCTGATCAATCCATCGCACAATTATGCACAGCCAATTGCATACGCTTCTGCAATCGTTGGATAAACGAAAACATCCTTATGCACGTAACTGCAGATGAGTAAATGAATGATAGAATGTTGAGCAAGGATATGAACAAGATTTGGGCACTTAGCATGGGGCATGGTGTGGATATAAGAGCGAGGTAATTGACTGGCTACTACGCTGCTGCAGACTCAAGTGTCAAAGGAGTTGACATGCTACATGATTCAATCCATATTGAATTCAATTCAGGTTCAAACTCGAATTCAATCCAAATAATTAGACCCCCACCTGTCCACACACAAACCACATTCCTGGAAATGCTCCAGCCTCTGCTGCACCCAGAGCCAACCTCAGGGCGTAGAAGCTGCCTGGTCCGCTTATAAAGACACAACATGCTGCTACTAAACCCCAAGCAGCAGTGATGAGAGGCAGCCAGGCCTTAGCACCCAAGCGGTTTAGTAATAGGTTGGATGGAATCTGACACGTCACGTATGAGAAGTAGAACATGCCACTGCCCTGCAGTGTGAAGTGTAACAGACAGTAGAGTGATAGACAGCATGTTATAATGAATTGTAATTAACATGTTATTCTTGAATTCAGAGTTCTGATTCACTGAGCGAGCCTGCATGCAAGCAAACTTCGCTGCTGCTGCTGCTATTGCTGCTACCAAGGATGGGAACACTCTCTGGAACGCATACATTAGTGGTTGAAACTGCATGCTGCATACACACAACTGCCAGTAACTCTCACAAAAGCAGGACTGGCGCAGCGCCTGAACTGTTGTCTTTATCACAGCAACAGCTGCAGCCTGCAATCGTACATGATGCCCGCTGGCTTGCCTACACTGTGTTGCAATGTACTGCTGGGCTACACATGCTGTTGCTGCCTTACCAGTCCGTAGACCTTTGCATTGAACCAATCACTGTTACAGAGCTGCAGAGCGGCAAATGCCAGAGACGTGCGGTCGAGATAACACACCACGACCAGGCTCACAAACAACTGCAGGACAGAAAACAGGTCACGTGCAAACACACAGCGGCTCAATCATGCTTGCTGTCATCCCAAATCGTAAGATAGCTATGTATTGACTTGTTGGGCCGCGTGGAAGGGGCCGAAAGGCACAGCTGACGAGAGATAATCTACTTACTGGGGCCAGCTGCATAGCTATAGGATAGGTTCAATGCAGAGTGATGTTACAACTTTGTACGCTGACCCATAGGACTGCATACCAGCCGTACAGATTGCGGTTTTCTGCCTGTGAACGGTAAATGAAATGAACACGACCACTTGAGGATGAAGCCTGGCTCCACTGCTGCTAAAGCTTCATCAGAGGATCGCTGACAGATGTCAGCAACACCCAGATAGAGCTTCAGCAGGAGTAGGGCCAGGCAGACAGTGAATGGGCTCATTGCTCACATCGTAGCATGCTGTGACATGAAACACGCAAAATCCAAATACTTACTGGCAGTAAGGCCTTGTGAACCTTCTTGACGGGGGCGGGTAAGACCGCACCCATGGCCAATTGCAGACGAGGCCACTGATCCACAGGCAAGCTACGATCGTCTAAGCCACATTACTCCGCCTTGCTGAGATACATCAGACTACTTTCTGTCCATTAAGTGCTGAAGCCCAAGAGTGTGTGCATACAACCGCATCTCATGGTGGTACAGCGCCTTGTACGTGAAGGCTTCACGTTGGAATGCAGAATCTGACACGCACATGTTAATTGGCATGCATAGAAACGTCTTTGGCGTCCTCTGATCTTGGTCCAGACGGTGATCGCGGCTCCAAGGCTTTGAATGCCATGTCGTCCATGTCAGTACCAAACAGACCCGTGTCACTTCAGAAGTCACATTTTCCGAATAAGCAGTACACTTGCGGCCAGCCAGTAAGACACCTTTCTCCACAACTCTCGCAAAGCACTCGTGCACAAGATAGTGGCCTGTAGTAAAACCTTGACACTCCTGCATGGCTGCTAATAAACGGCAGCGTCATTATTGCTGTTACAGTAGCCATCCGCTGTCAAAAGAGACACCCTGAAGCAGAAAATGATGATTTTCAAAAACGTTTTTTGTACATGCCTTGTTCAAACAAGTGACCCACTCAGATAGCATACAGAAAGGAGTATGTGATCCCCAAACGAGGATGCATCATTTGAGTCACTTGACTTATAGAGTGAGTGCATGAAGGTACAACAGGCTTCTCCCATGTCTGCTGAACACCATGACATACACCGTATGCCCGTAGAACGTGTGCACGATCAACATATACATACAAGATGACATGCATAGAGCAAAGCGACTTGTGAATCGACTTCATTACTCAGCGCAATGACGCTGTTTTCTAGGTTACGTCAACCTTGATATAGAACAAAACCTCAGAGAAACATTTTGTCCTTTGCATCACACACAACAGTTGCCAGACCCATGCCACCGGATGGCAGTAAGGGCAAGCTGAACACAAGTATCCAACAGCATGTGACATCAAGAGCAATCTGCAGACATCTCTGACGGATAACCAACCTGCTATACAATGGTGTATCGATAGCACGTCATGGTGGCACAGCCTAGCTGCTACATGAATAGTTTCAGATTTAATATGTTGGAGTTCCAAGCGTCCAGATTGCTTGAATTGTAAAAACACGGCCATTATACAATGCAGCACTTTGACCTAAGCAAAATTGGCAAAGCTTGACCTACGTGGCAGTCATGAACAACACATCAGCTACTCTTCAAGTGACTGCTGATAACCCCCATAATCCAAGCAGATGGGTTTCTTAACGTCTTCTCCATGTTCTTGGGGTAGTCTGTCTCCTCTAGCATGGCCACAGTATCCAATGCAACTTGTAGGTTGTCGTTGGCAAGTCCAACCAAGCGCGACTGAACACCCTCATCCAAGTATGGCATGATCTCAGGTCGGTTGCGAGCAAAACAAATCAATGCAGCCTGCAATTAATATCAGCAGCCAGCTGTGACAGACAACAAGCAATTGCAAAATACTAGCTGTACGAGAAGAGTCGCCTAATGACTACATATTGTTGGTGAGTTGGGTCATCAATACTACATGAAGCATTACAGTGATTGCAAATCATTTGACACTGCTGCAACCCTTCGAAACGAGGCATGTGATACTATGGCAGGTATGCATTGCGCATGAAGCATGGCATTGTTAATTCAAGCATGGCATTGTTTGATTCAACCAGGGTCAGACCCATTTCAGACCAAGACACAATGTGCCTGATGCCTGTCATGAGAAAATACCAGTGTGCTCATTATTCACCTGCAGCTTTGCTGGTGCAGGTTCCATCATCAGCCTCTTTGCGTTCTTGACAGCACTCATCAACAATGAACGTGGATTAGACACCTTGGCTAGCGTGTCATGACTGAATGTGGCCAGGACCTTCAACACCTGTTGGTGGGTGACATTGATAAAGATCATGACAACATCAGCAGGATGAAAGTCAGCAACAATATCAAATAGTGATAGACACCAACCACCGGAAAATGCAGTCTATAGGAACACATCATACATGAAGTTCCATTAGCAGGTTGCTGCTTTGCCAGTGTATGGCATGTTGCGTCCTTTGTAAGGCTGTACCTGCAGCTGCTGTTTTGTTGTCAGGGGCTGCCCCTTCTCTGCTCTCATCTCTGCTCTCAGCCTCTCATCCACTTGCTGCAACAACCAGGGCTTTGTTCTCTCCAGCTCACTCCAGGCTGCATTTACATCCAGATTACCCCACACTACACTGTGTACATCAACACCAGATCTGTCACCCACTGCTGCTGCTGCTGCTGCTGCTGCCATATTGCTGCTGCTGCCAGTGGTTTTAGCATTCTTTGACTTCCCCATGGTGACCCATCCCTCTTCTTCCACGCTCTTGTGATGATCAGCAGGTGTGCCATCAACCCTGTTGCCACCATTGCTGCTGTTGTTCATGCTAGCAGCATGGGCAGCAGCGCGAGCAACCACACCAAAGAGATGATCTATCGGCTTGGGTTTGCCGCCCTTTCCCAAGCCCTTATGCCAGTCCTGAGGCAGCGCCATGAGCTCCCCTACTGCTGCTAGCGCTGCATTGCAATCGAGAGTTTTTATCTTGTCTCTCAGACCGCGTGTGGCTAATGCAACAACATCTGGTCGCTCCTGCTGCAGCTGAACCAAAGCAAGCTCAATGATCTCATTGCTGTGGCTGCTGCTGCTGCTGCTGCTGCTGCCAGCATTCGCATTTGCATCAGCAGAGATGGCGCTGTTGCTAGGTTGTTTTGCTGCTGCTGCTGCAGTAGGAGTACCTACAGAGGAAGGTGGGCGGCTGTTCTCAGGAGTCTGCTGTTGGCCGAGGGCAGGACTGCTACCTTGCGATGACGCTGCTGCTGCTACTGTAAATGACCGGAGCTGCTGCAACTTTCCGCTGTTTTTAATTGCTGCATTCGGCCCTGTGCCCCGCACTACACTAGCCAACATCTCCTCCTGCTGCTGCTGCTGAGATGTGCTTTCAGGCATCAGAGGACCAGCAGCACCAGCACTGGCTACATTACCTTGCTGCTGCTGCTGCTCGTGATGCACACAAGCTGCTTGATCGGATCTGCGAGTTACTTGGCTACTACTGCTGCTGCTGGTAATGCTGACAGTGTCTGACACACTTGATGCTGACGTCCTTGCTGTCGGCGCCATTCCTGCCGCTGCTGCTGCTGCCGCATTGCTGAGCGCCTGACTGGCAGCCACCTGATGGTTGTTTGCTCGTGAGGCAAGTCTCCTTTCAATATAACGCACCATCTGGTTAGCATTCAAAGGGTCCTGCAGTCATACAACCACAAGGAAGACTGCCTTCTGCAAAAACAGCTGTACCTTATCTCACTGATCAGCATCCAAGGATGGCTGCAAGCTTACCACATTAACAACCAATGCTCAATCAAAGATTGTATCAAGCAGCCTTCAGCTGCAGTCAATGTTTCACTGGCTTATGCAAGCCTTCAGGCAAAGGACACTGTAATTTCACACGTGCAGCTGGCAGCAAACACCACCAGCACCAGCATCAACCCGTGCATTGTAATTCACACATGAGCACACTTAACAGAACCCAACACCCACGTGTTCTCACCTGCAGGACAACTGTTATAACACTTGTTATAAATGGTAATGGATCGCACACTGCCTCCCAGCCCTCTGGCAACATGAGTAGAGCTGCCAGTGCTGCTGCTGCACTGTCAACACTGAGAGAGCTGGTGAAGATGTGCTTCAGGGAATGACCAGACAGATGACAGGCAAGATCAGGCCTGCAGGACGGCAGCAGTAACAGCAGCAGCAGCACCTTTCATCATCATGTCAGCTGCACCCAGAGGGTGTGTCTCAAAGGCGTGCAAGAACTGCAAGACACACGGTCACTACTCAAAGCCACTTGACACATCGGAGCAGTGTGCAAGGATATGCCTTGCTCCATATGGAGTGCATTGCAGCGCAGAATTGTACTGCCCCAAAGCACTGTAATGCTGCTGCTATCACTGCAAGTTTTTTGTTGGCAAGCATGGCTGAATGGTAGCAGAACACGGTCCTGATCTTGCATGCTGCTGCTGCTGCTGCTGCGGTGTAAAAGCACCTGAATGCCACCAGTGCCGCCAGCATGTCTGCCTTGCCTGCTGGTCCGCTGCTGAACATCACCCGGCAGAAGCTGAGCCGCTTGTTGAGAACTTTAGATGGGTAATCAGCAGTTGCCAGAGAGAGTCGCTGATGATCACCTGCATGAAAACAACAACATCAGTTCAACATTGTGAAAGCAGCACCATGGAGACCTTTGAGGTATGGATGTTGTGACAAGCTCAGCTTATATGTATGTGCCGCAACAGCCGGGCATGCTGCTGTTTGCTGGATAGCTTAGTCATAATCTGTAACCACATACACTTGTTTACGCATAGAGCATGACATCAAAAGCAGATTGAAAGAATCAAATACTTTGCAATGCAGACATGGTGCTCACAATTGCTTACCTTGACAGATTTCATGATGTCCCAAAGCGAAGAACACCACACATGCCAGCACAGCACTGCCATGCTCCCGCCCAATAAACTGCAGGTACTGCATCGCTTTGTCGTCAAGAGCAGCAGCAGCCTGCTCATTATATCCTTGCAGCCACTTCAAGCTTTCCTTCAGTGAGTACTGCAGCTGCCCTGGGGTGCGACCGTTTTGACACTCACGCTTCAGTCGATCCTGCAACTCTGCAAGTGGGGGCCGCGGCTTTTTTGCTGCATATTTGATACCCCCCACCTCCTGCTGCTGCTGCTGCTGCTGCTCTGTCTGCTGAGGTTGGGTGACAAAGGTATTTGCTGCTGCTGACGATGACAATCCTGATGTCCCAGCCACTGCTGACCATGACTTCTGAGGTGCTGTTGATGCTGCTACCGGCGACAGAGACGATGGTGCTACAACAGAGCCAGGTGATGTCTGCTGCTGCTGCTGCTGGGCTGCGGCAAGTGCTGCTGCAGGAGTGATCTTCAACTCGACTGATACAACAGGCACCGCTGGTGCTGATGGGTTAGAATGACTTGCTGCCTCTGGACTAGTACTGAGTCCTGCAGGGTATGCTGGAGTGCTGGATGCTTGAAGTGCAGGATTCAGAGCTTGTTGCCCATGTGCTACTGCTGTAGGATTGGCAGTTGCAGGAGCATATGCTGCAGGACATGCTACGGCTCTAATAGGAACTATCGAAGGACCAAACTTGAAACCAGGAGGGGTATGAGAGACCGGCACAGTAGCAGTAGAGCACTGGGTCGAAGCTGGTAGATTGATGTTGGTATGAGAGCTGCTGCATGCATCGCGAGCAGCTGCAAGCAACTCAGTGAGGGAGCTGCCTGATGCTGTGGTTTGCTGCTGATGCTGTTGAGTGGGCAGCTGCAGGTGCAGTGGCAGTTTCACAGGGACAGGGTGCAGCGATGGTGCTGGCGGTTGCTGAGTATCAGCTGCCTTGGAAGCTGTGTGTTGGCCCTGATTGAGCATTGATCGTAATGGATGCTGCTGTGGATCGTTGATGGGGATGTGGGGATGCTGAACCAAGGGCACGGATAGGGATGCGTGGTGTACATGCTGTGCTGATCCTGTTGGCGCTAAACCGTGCAAGATGGCTATTGATGAGGCTGGTGATACTGTTGAGCTGTTAGAATGATTGTATAGTGTCGGCTGTGCTCCTTGGGCGACGGCGTGTGAGTGTTGGGGAGTACTGTGCGCTGCTGCGATAGGCTGTATACTGGTCGGGGATTGAAGCTCTGAGGTCCCCTGCTGAGAAGTGCTGAAATGAACAGAGGTAGGTGCTGCTTTCGTGTTATCAATGGCAGCATTTAGCTCCTTCTGGCGCTGCCATAAAAGCGGGTTGTAAGCCATAGCGAAGCGAAGAAGTTGAAGTAGTTGGCACAGCACTGTTGTTCCCCATGCATGCGCCAAACTGTGTCAGCACAGCATAGCATGTCCCAATGTCATACAGTGCAAACCAGTAACATGTACATCGGCCTCTCAGAACATGCTGTGTCCATTTCACTTGTGTGTAGTGCACACAATACCAGGCTTCTTTGGCCAGGCTACATAAGATAGTTTCAATTGACTATACACATGCAGCACAGCGGCAATGAAACAGGGATTGGCCAGACACCATCAGGTGTCTCAACTGCCTCCCACGTACCATTGGTAAGCAAGGAGGTCATCTCTTCAGCCATGGCCTGCTCCCACAGCTCTCCATCTGCACGACTGATAGCATCCTTGTAGCTGGTTGGTTCAGGATCTATTGCTGCAAGCATGATAGTGTTGCTGTCCCTGAACTTGGCTGGAAGCTGTGTGTTGCGTTTGGGCCTGCCATTTGCTTCAGTAGCTGACGGGTCTGTTGACTCTGTTCTACTGCCGTCTGCTGCTGTCCTGGCTGTAGGTGCTCTGACAGCTGACTGGTCAGTAATAGCTGTATTTCCAGTTGCCGCAGCAGGTGGTGCAGCACCAGAAGCTGCCGGTGGTGCTGCTACACTCCCTGCCCCAGCAGCTGAGTCTGCTGAAGGCTGCAAGGCAACTGCTGACTCTGGCTCTTCCTGATCAGTCTCCTCATCACTGCAGTGATCGGAATCAGGATCCAGATCTGGTACGTCTGTATCCTCATCATCAGTGTCATCATCTCCCAGAACCCATGACTGAGAACTGTCCTTACCAGGTAAACTGAACCTGACCTGTTTTGCGGAGGGAGTTGCTGCCTCCGGTGCAAGTGGACTGCCACTGCCAAACACTACATGCCTGCTGACCTTGATGCTGCCATCTTCTAGCAGGATTCTGTACCCAGCACCCAATCCCTGGTAGCCTACCAGCATGCCCTTGATGCTGACTGGATCTAGCTTGCCCTTGCGCTTATCCCTGACAGTAACATATGCCAGGCAGCCATAAGGCTGCAGGAAGGACACATCTGGCTTCTTACCCAGCATACCCTGGTATGGAGTGACGTCCCTGCCCTTCACCGGAGAGAGGTTGTTGAGCAGGTTAGCTGTGAATGCTGCCTCAGCCCAGTACTGATCCTCCAACCCTGCGGTGATCAGCATTGACCTGACCTTCTCCAGTAGTGTCCTGTTGTAACGCTCAGCCACACCATTCTGCTGTGGTGTGTATGTCATGCTAGGCTCATGCTTGATGCCTTTGCTGAGTAACAACTGCTCAATGTTGTTGGTCATGTACTCTGTGCCATTGTCTGTCCTGAGTGCCTTGATCTTGCACCCACCCTGCGTTTCAAACAAGTTGATGGCAGCTGGAAAGACCTGTGCCATCTCTGACTTGTGCTTCAGGAACCAGATCTCGCTGTAACCTGTGTAGGCATCCCTGAAGGTTGCTATCCAGCGACTGCCTGACACAGAAGGTGTATCCATCTGCAGCAAGTCTGAGCACAGAAGCTCCAGCTTGCTGCTGACTGAGCTACCAGTCTTGAAAGGTAAGCGAGTCTGCTTGGCTTGCTGACATGTGTCACACAGCAGCCGCTTTGCTGCCCTGAACTCAGCTGCTGACACATTGAGACCTTTGACCATGTCCTTTCTAGCAAGCTCCTCAAGGTTGCTGTAACCCAAGTGACCAAAACGCTGATGCCACTCTTCTGCAGTAGGCTTGCTGTTACTGCGCTGTCCAGGTGCTGCCAGAAATGCTGTTTCCTGAGCTGGCTTACCACTTCTGCAGATCCACAGCGATCCCTGCTTCTCAGCATACAGAAGCTCCTTGCCTCTCACTTTGATTGAGCATCTGTCACTGGAGAACACTGGCCTGGCTCCAGATTCAATGGCTTTGTTGAGGCTGAACAAGTTGATGCTGTGTCCAGGTACGTACAGAACATCCTTGAGCACTGTAGATGAGCGTACTGTACCACCTACATGCAGTTTAACTTCTCCCACACCTGCTACTGCTGCTTCATGGCCATCACCATAGCTGACGGTGTACCCCTTCTCAGCAGGTATGAACTTAGTGATCAATGACCGATCACCTGTGATGTGCTTGCTAGCACCTGAGTCTACTACCCACATGTCTGATGTGAATTCTGAGCTGTTGCTGTAGCTGATGTCTGCCATCAATGCTGTCAGATCTGTTGATGCATGTTCCTCGCTGGCCTCGCTGTTGTTTGAGTTCTCTAGCATGAGCTTCAATGCTTCATACTGAGCTGTCACCTTACTGTTCCAGTCTTCAAGAGAGGCTTTGTACCTCAGCAGCTCCTCAAACCAGAGATCCGCATCTGTGATCTGATCAAGATCAGTGACTGAGGTACGTTCTGCATCACTGCTGCCACGTGTGTCTACTGTCAGCAATGCTGTCTCGCTGCCGTCATCTGGATACCCATGTCTGCCAGATCTGTTGTTACTGTTGTTCTGATTGCGCCGCCGTGCATCATCCTGCTTCTTCTTTCTGCAATCACGCTTCAAGTGCCCTTTCTTATGACAGTAGTAGCACTCAACATCATTGTCACGACCCCTGCTGCCGCTGCGATCTGCTCTCCCACGTGAGTCGTCCCTGTTACGTGCATGTGACCTGCCTCTGCTGCTGTCACGACCCCTGCCTCTGCTGTCTCTGCCAAACAGGGCCTGATCTGTTTTCCTGGTTTTACCCTTCGCCTGTTCTGCCACAATAAGTTTCTGCTGCAGGACTGCAACCTTGGGCAAGGTCTCTGCCTGCAGGTAGATGATGCGCTCAGTGTCATACTCACTGGACAAACCCTCAATGATGGTAGAGGAGAGACGCATCTCAGACACTGTTTCTCCAGATATTTCCAGCTGATCTGCTAGTGTCCTGACCCTACTGATGTACTGCACAACTCCTTCCCCAGGTTCCTGACGTGCTGAGTCGAACTCAATCCTCAGCTTGTGATAATTTGCTGATGTGTTCTGATCAAACAGGTTCTTCACTGCATCCCAGGCTGCCAAGAACGTCTGTTCTTTCACGACCGTTGGAAGGTACGTGTCCTCCACTGCTTGAATGAGGTAACCCATAGCCTTTGCATCAACGTCTGCATCTTTGGCATTCTTTGAATCATCGTTTGACTCAGTAGCAGACTCATCCTTGCTGAACGCTGCACTACACCCTTTCACTGTGAGGTAGGCGCGAAATCGATGCTTCCAAACGGCATAGTTATCACTCCTCAATACTGGACAAGCCTGCTGATCACCACTCATGGGTGCTGTCTAACCTCTCAAGCAACTGTTTTGCTGCAAAGCACGGAGCGCGGAGCGCTGGAACCGGCGACAGAGTCTGCCCACAGTGCTTCCAGAGAGACCGTTGTTTTGGCGCCAAGAACCTTCTGCAGCTGCACTGGCTACAGAGCCTTGCTGATCCACCAGTAGACAACTGGTTTAGTACAGATACGATCTGTGAACGTTGCTATCAGTAGCAACCTCGTTGCCTCAGACGTGATACCCTTGCCGCAGTTTTGCTGAGCCTGCTACAACCTGCAGTTAGCACCTTAGGGCAAGAAACCGGGACAGAGTGCCGCAACGTAAGCTTGTTTGTCCGTGAACGTAACAGAGTTCACCCCGCGCAGCCAAGCTGCATGGGCTCATAACCTGAAAGCGACCCACAAGCTTACACCGTAATAGAATGCACTAGTCCGACCAGAAAGACCACAGGCGCCACACAAGACCGCGCCAAACCAAGAAGACCAAGAGACAAACACAATCACCAACTGACAATA
>LWCB01010299.1:0-24324 GCA_001630525.1 Coelastrella sp. M60
TGACCTGCTGCAGTCGACCCAAGGCATAGCCATGATATCAGCAGTAAACAGGGCGGTGGCAGTTTGCTTGCACTCTCTCACCTGCACACGTGGGTTGCTAAAATCATCCATAGCTGCTAGCAGAGCAGGCAGAACTGCGTTGCCACAACGCGTCTGCAGTTCTGGTCCCAGGTCTGTGCACATCTGGCCTAGCGCCTGACAAGCAGCCCATCTGACCTGCAACCAACAAGAGGATCACAGCAGGAGCCTGATCAAAAATACACAACATGACAAACTCATGAGCAGCTTCTATAAAGGAGGTTCAGAAGGATAGAGGGCAGAGCAGAGGCAGAATTCATCAGCGTTAGTACCTTGGGGTTTGCATCCCTGAGCCCTGTGAGGCACATCTGCACCAGAGCCTCAACCTGGTCCTGCATGAGCTTGGCACAGCCCTCAGCAATCTGGGCAAGGCAGATCAATGCAGCGTGGCGCTTATGCCAATCACCATCAGCAAGCCACATAGGCAACAGAGCACCTGCAAATCAAGCATACCGCAGAGAACTTGACCTTATGGCAGCAACTAGCTCAGCACAGTGACTGACACAGGTACCTGCAGCAATAGATTAGCTTTACAGTGTTCACCGCAGTCAAGGTCCCCAAGCTGCCAGCTGGTTGTACCTGCTGCTGGCACAAGTGCCTTGCCACCAAGAGCAATGGCAATCCTGTCCAAGAACTCCTGGCCGGCATCAAATAGCTCATTGGCACCATCATCTTCATGAGCATCTGTGTCACCCTGTGATAGAAGACAGAGCACAATCTGTAAGCACATAGTATAAGGCAGGATATGCTGCTTGGGGCAGAAACAGTGGGCCAACCCAGAGTAAAGTACGCAATCAGAGAGGTGAGCATGGGGAGTGACTGCTCAGGGATGACACCTGCACCAATGCACACAGCCATAACAGCTACGGACCAGGCGATCTGGACTGCATATTGGCTGTCTATCCTGGGAATGACACCAGAGCATTGTACCAGCACACATCACTGCTGCTCAAGCTGACCGACCAACGCACCCTGTGCCAGTCTGGTTCATCATCAATGTCCAGCAGAAAGTGCATCAGTGCATCAAACAGGGTGGGCACGAAGTTTGGCAGGCGGCGCACCATGCCTGGTGCCTTGTCACGTGCCTCGCATAGTGTTACAAGACACTCAGCTGCAAGGCTGCGAGTTGCTGACTCCAGTTGAGATGCTGTAGTAATCTGCAGGAGACAGACAAACAAGCAGCTGTGCCGTTAGCCTTGGATCAACAGTACTCTTTGACTGTTATGTGATCGCTTGTGATTGACTGCAGGTTGTTATTTCTTGCTATTTCTTGCAATAGTCAACGTGACACCTTGTAGCGCCACATCTGCAGGACATACATTCATGCAGTCTAGTGCTCAAGAGGGATACCAACTGACCCACCTGCATCATAGCTGACACCACTTCCTGCAAGTTCTTGCGCAGGAACTTGGGATAGCTCTCTGCCACTTCAATCACCAGCTCAAGCACATCCTGAGCACTGGATTCGTCATTTGTGGACAAACAGCGGCCCAGGGCTGCCAGCATGGGCACAATCATCGGCTGGAACAGCTCCCGCTCGCTGCTCTCATCCAGGGAGTTGATGAAGTTGCAGCATGCGTGCAGAGCTGCGACCTAGCACAGCAAGTGGAAGACACTCAAGTAAAGTAGCAGTGCTTGAGGCCTCAGAAGTGAGTCCTGAGCAATCAGAATTGGTGAGTACTGGTGTTTCATCACTGCTTTCCAGGCAACCACCTTGTTGATAGATTCTATGTCGGTATCCGCATGCCACAGTTACTGCAGCTAGCCAACTCTATGAATAGGGACACTGCTGCAACTGAGAGACACCCTGGCAGAAATGGACCTTGACACTTTTGAACAACCTGCGCACAGCGACTTGCTTGGACAGATGTCGCTGGGGTATATATAGGCACAAAGAGGTATATCCTGCCATGACAGCTGTCTCACGTGCTCTGCTTTCAATCAAGCTGCAACTGTGGGTCCGGATCACACTCAAAGCATTCCTGCAGGTTAACATGCACACCTGCACGTCTGTGTTGCTGTGGCTCAAACAGTTCCCAAGGATGGGTGTCAACCCTGTCAAGTGCGGCCGCAAATGATCTGTGCTGTAGCTGGCTAGACTGGCAAGGATCAGCAGTGCTGCTTCCATTGCAGCTGGGTTGTTGCTGTTGATGAGCTCCTGCAACTGGGGCAGGATCTCAGGCCAGGCGCGCTTATCCAGCAAATCTGCTGCTAGCTCGCTGACTGTGTCGCACACTTTGTGTACCACGCTCTTCTGCTGCTCCTCAACCAGCGCCTTCAGAAGCTCGCTCTTGAGTGCAGCCTGCCCATGTGCAGGAAACCATCAGGTTCAGAATATTGGTAGTTCACAACGAATAGTTGCAGATTCCGACACTGTTAAGGCCATTGAGGCCATCATCAGTGATGATTGATGCATAGCTAAATACTGGTCGTTGCTTAACTGTTGACATAACCCCTTGCTATTCCATCCTGTATCTGCGACACTGTCGCAGGCTGTGGCTGGCAACAGCCTGAAACTGTAACAGGATATGTTGAGCTCAGAATTTCGCGGATGCGAAACATAATGCTGTCTATATAGTAGTCGCCCTGCTCGTGGTGACGTGCATCGACCAATAAGCAGTACAGTCTGACTAGCTAGCCACCTTCCTGCAGTCACACCTGCATCTGTGGACTGCTTTGGGTGTACAGGGTGGGTTCACTTTGTGTCAGGGCCTGCATACAAGCACAAAAGGACATCAGCTGTGCTGTACCGGCAGACACTCTGCACAGCAGCATCACCGCCGTCTTACCTTGCGCAGCATGATGGCACAGAAAGAGCGGTTCTCCACTGACTCTGACCGGCGCAGACACCTGAGCAGCTGCTCCAAGCAGCCATCTGGTTGCTGCTTAAGTGCCTCATATACAACTTCTGCTTGTTTTCGGCTTGTGTTATCTGCTGAAAGCAGCTGCTGCACCAGCAGCTCAAAATTTTGCGGGTTGCCGATAATGGCTTGCACGTCGGCCGAACTCATCTTTACACAGTTATCTTAGAATTCAAAATTCATAAGCAACCATCGCCTATTCAATACACAAGCGTAATTGTTCGGTTTGTCTGCGGTGTCTGCGAGCTCACATCAGGCGCCCAAGGGCGCTCTCAAACGTGAATGTGATAGATCAAACAGAACCAAAAACGTTCACGTATAAACGTCTTGACGTGCAGGTTGTAGCAGCCCCTTGCTGTCAAAGAACAATCAGTTGTAACAAGCATCACTACGTGCACCTAGCGAGATAGAACGATAAAGATCGCAAAATCTGAACAGGTTGCACTGGCATACAAGCGCCCAACCTCTAGCACAGTTAGCAAGGTCACGCTACAGACGTGGTACCTCACATTCCTTGCTGTACAAAGCGTTTCAACCTTGCTCTGAGGTGTTGTCATGGAACCGGAAATACTTCTCAAGTTGCGTTGTGAGCTGCATGGGCACCAAGAGGATGTGAGTGTGAAAGCGGTTGATTTCTACTTGCAGCAGTGTGGGCATACGTTGATCGGTCATCATGTCGTGATCACAGGTTCGCAGTGTATGCACTGGTGACATTGGAGTTGTGACATCGTCAAGGGATAGCACGGTCAAGCTATGGACGGAAGAGTCCCCAACTGCGTACAGCCTGCTGCATACACTGGTAAGTCATCCATGTCTGACACTACTTGTGCATGCCACTTGACATGAAAGCTTTGGGAGCCACTTACAAAGCATCTTTACTGCAGGCTGGGCACGCCAAGTATGTCGGTGCTGTTGCATATGCAGCACCTGGGTTTCTGGTTGGCTTTCCCAACGGCGCCGTGATCTCAGGTGACACCTTGCATCATGTGACATGTGGATTCCACACCACAGCCAATATCTTCCTGTAGTTACACATCACAGCCAACATCTTCCTGTAATGCTTTCCCCGAGCAACTACAGCTGTATCTTGTGCTGCATCATGTACCAATTGCACACCATCCAGACCTGTTCATGCTCACTTCAGTCAGATCACTGGTACATCATGCTAGTACTGCGTGTTTGATCTGCTGCAGGTTCATTCGATGGCACTGTCATTATGTGGGATGTTGGCACTGCTGCTGCCGTCCATACAATGAAGGGCCATCAGTACCAGGTCACCTCAGTAGCAGTGCTACCTAGCGGAGACATTGCATCAGCATCAGTGGACAAGTAAGCAACACCAGCAATCACACTCCTGCAATATAATACCATACAGCAACAGCATAAAGATCGGCCTTCTAGTTGCGCAATATTCCTCAGCAGCGATTAAGACCAGAATGGTGCAGCAAACGCAGTCTAATCAGTAAATGCAGTCTCTCTAATCAGTAATGCCACTATATCTTCCCCTGCAGCAACCACAAACCAGAGTTGGTGCCAAGTGCTCCAGTGACACAGCTATTTGCAGCATACCTTTCCCACCAACCCCAACTTGGACTGTGTCTTGTTGGTGTTCGTGAACTCTGCAGGAGCATCAAGTTATGGCGTGAGGGCAAAGCAGCAGGTGACCTGTTGGGTCATGAGGGTCCAGTGCTTTGTCTGGCAGTCACGGAGACGGGCGAGCTGATCAGCGGCAGCGGTGATCAGACCATCAAGCGATGGGTGGGCAAGCAGTGTGTACAGACGTACAAGGGACACACAGACACAGTCAGGTGTGGACTGAATAGCAGGCTAGCAAGCGTGATGCATTCAGTCGGTTTGCTTTACTGTGTAAATCTGCTGCAGCAGTGGTTTGCAAGGCTTAGGAACGCAGCTTGCTGATCTTGTCCTGCATTTGTTGTTGATACGGCGAGGTCGTTGCTCCCGCAGTGCCTTCTTGCCTCCTGTGCCTTTTGAGGGCTTCACAGCAAGTGATCTGGCAAACAACTCCTAGAGCGGATTCACTGAAACATGCTTGCAACCATTGCTGCTACCCCTTGTGCCATGATCAGTTGTAGTCACATTGGCATGTAACCAACTTGTTTGTGTCTCCTCTCACTTTTTGCATCTGCAGAGGACTGTGCCTACTTCCTGGCATTGGATTTGTGTCTGCCTCACATGATTGTACCTTGAAGGTGTGGAGTTTGTCGGGGGAGGTGCTGGCAGAGTTGGTTGGACATACTGCCATCATATACAGCGTAGCAGCAACAGCAGCAGGACTAATAGCATCAGGTGTGTAGCAGCGTAACAGTGTACATCAGCATATCGTGCATATGCATGCAGGTGTATCAGAGCTGATGCTTGTGGGGCAGCCTTTCTCACTGCATTGCAAGTGAGGTTAATGTGCACAGCTGTACGAAGTTGAGTGTTACGTTTCACTGGAAAGCAAGCATCTGCTGGAGCATTCTGACAAGCGAGGTTTACCACTTGGCCTGTGTCTCATCCTTGCCCAATGGACAGGTAGTGAAGACAACACGGTCAGGTTATGGAATGCTTCAGGGGCCTGCCTGCAGACCATTGAGCATCCGGGTTGTGTCTGGGCAGTATCATTCACAGCAGCAGGAGATCTGGTCTCCGGATGCAGTGATGCAGTAGCACGTGTCTGGAGCACAGCAGAAGAGCGACAGGTAGGGATTTGCTGCAACAAAACTGCTGTAACCTGCCAGACATCACTGTTATATCGTATCCAATTCGATGCTGTATTGCATACAAGTTGTAGACTGACCGCTGGGTGGAGGTCTCTGAGTGTGTTAGCTGCTGTTGTTCATGCTGCAGGCGGATGCAGAAACAGCTGCTGCCTACCAGAAGCTTCTACAGGACCGCAAAGAAGCCGCAGCAGCATCAGCAGCACAAGCAGCAGCACAGCCAGGTCCAGAAGGCATGGACATTGATGGCCAGACAGCAGCAGCAGCAGCAGCGGGGTTACCCCCGGGTGTCAAGATAGCACAGGCGTTTGAGTTAGCACAGCCTGGGGCAAAGGATGAGGAGACCAAGATTGTCCGTGAGGGAGATGGCAGTATAGCGGCTTACAGCTGGGATGCAGGGAAGTGCGTATGGGAGAAGATTGGCACTGTAGTTGATGCTCCAGAACCAGGTATGTGTATCTAGATATGCCCTAGTGTGCAGTAGTGCCCTCACAGCTTATTCCACCCACTGACTTGCACACAAACAATCATACATTGGTGGAATGTGGGATTGCTATCCTTGTTCAGGGCGGCAGACTGCAATTGTGAATGATGTCAATGCCATGTTGAAGCTGTGTGTATGTTGGTGGGCTACACATCTGCAGGGTCAATAAGCTCGTCTCGTCGCTGGTATGCTGGCCGTGAGTGGGATCACGTGTTTGATGTTGAGATGGACAGTGGTCTGAAGCTGAAGCTGGCTTGTGATGATGGGGAGAATCCTTACATTGTGGCTGACAGGTTCCTGGAACAACATGAACTGCCTTTGGAGTTCAAGGAACAAGTGAGTGAGGGATTGGAGATTAGTTGCACAACCTGGCCCATTGAATGCTGTATGTGCTGCTAGCAGTGATCGCGTCGTGAGAGCAACTCTGGGTCATGGCGTAGGTGTGAGGCACCATCGTCCGGTGTCACTGTCATTCAGCAATGGCATCTGTATGTAATGTACATGTTGTGTTACAATACCTTGCATCTATTGGGTTGACAAGACCGCTGCGTGTTGGCTATGCCAGCAACAGGAGATACTGGTGCAACATCTACAGGTGGTGAAGTTCGTGCTAGACAACACTGGCAACAAGGGCGGGGCTCCCAATGTGTCAGACCTGCCAATCACTGGTGGCTTCTGTGATCCATACACTGGGGGAAGCAGCAGCAGCGCAGACAGACCGCCACCAAGAAGTGCAGCACAACCAGCAGCAGCAGCAGCCAGTGCAGGCACCTTTGACATAACAGGTATGTTTGGTGCAAGGAAGTTCTCCTGTAACAAGTGCATGACGTTGTGTGCTTAGCCCTGAGCAATCTGAGGTGGCTATGCAGCAAGATGAGATGACAGCATGGAGCCCAGCTGTAGACTGCATATCTGATGCCTTTGTTCACCCGCTCTATTACCTTGACATTGTACATGTTATAGTAAATCAATAGACCTCCTTCACAAGGGACAACTCCACCTGGCAAGCAAAACTGATCTGAAAGTTTTTACCTACCGGTTCTTACAAGCCATCAGACAACAAGGATCCGTCGATTGTGTTTTGCCCATTCGTATATCACCAGCTGCTAGCTGCTCATCTTGCCTCTTGCAGGTGGAGGTGTAGACCCTTTCACAGGTGGCAGCAGCAGCAAAGCAGGCACCAGCAGCAGTGCAACAGCAGCAGCAGTTGGTTCCCAGATCCCTGCTCGAGCCTACTTGTTATTTGACAGCGCCCCTCCTGCTGAACCATTGAGGAAGAAACTGTTGGAGTTCAATACTGCACTGGATGATGTTGAAGATCTGGCACCTGATGCATTGATAGATGAAGAAGAGGCACAACCAGGAGGTAGATACTGGCTGCATTGTGCACTGTGCATTATGCTGCATCTGATATATACTGCTGCTGTTGCTGCTGCTATGAAGTCAAGTAACACTCATGAATTACAAGTAAAGTGAAACATAGGTCCACCTTGGCTGTCCTGCGGCTCTTGCTGTCGTCCTGCTGACATTGTGCAGGTCTCCTAGATCAGTTGCTTGCTTCACTTCCCGCTGCTGCTGCTGAGTCATCGTCCTTCTCATTCTCTGAGGAAGCACAAGTCCTCAGCAGCCGCCTGCTGAGGTGGCCAGCTGCTCAGTTGTTTCCTGGTTTAGACATTGCTCGGTGCTTGGTACTACATCCAGCAGCAGCAGATGCATTGGCCAACACTGCAGGTAGTATGTCAGCTCCCGTACTGGGAACGTTATCAGGGGCGCTGGCAGCAGCAGCAGTGTCAGAAGTTGGACCTGCATTGCAGACTGGGCTGCGCCTTGCTGCAAACTGCTTCAAACATGAGCGGTTGAGATCTTGGGTGTTGGACAACCGGGAGTTGATTTTAGATGGGTTTGCAGGATGTTGCGCGGCAGGTAGTGCAGGCAGCAGTAAGGGTGTGCGGTTGAGTATGGCAACGCTGCTGCTGAACTATGCTGTAGCAGCAGCAGCTGGACAGCCGGGCGGTGCTAGCAGCAGCAGTGGCAGCAGTGCAGAAGGTGCGGTGCAGTTGTTATCTGGGCTGGAGGAACTGCTGGGAAGTTGTCCTGTGAGTGAGGCTGATGCAGTACATAGAGTTATTGTGGCTCTTGGGACGCTGATGATGACAGGTAGTGGTGGTGGGGTCAATGGAGAGCTGGTGGAGTTGGCAAAGGATTTGGGACTGGCTGGTCAACTGCAGCGATTCATTGAAGGAGAAGGCAAAGTTGCTGCTGCTGTGCGAGAGGTGATGCAATCACTGGGGTGATGGGTTGGTAAGCACCATAACATGTGATGTGCCGATACGGTAACGGCCACCACGTTTGAGCTTCTAAAAGGGTCGGTTCCAGGTGATGAGTTGGTTCACTGACCCCACAGATTTTGCTGTGTCAGGGCCGACGTTGGCAGACACACCCAGATGCCGCCAGCTGATCTCGATGACTATCTGTTTTGTTCAACAGCCTCACAGTGCAGCTGGTGGCGTACTTTTGATATGTAGTTTGTTTGAACATTGTTCAAACTCCGGGGGTCCCTCTCAGGCCGATGACGTCCGTGCTTATCTGGGGCATCAAGAAGGGCCGATTACCCGTTGAACAAGTTCAATAAGCTCCTCGGGACAACATCGGGCGATACACGCCGGCGTCGTGGTATACATAGTCAGGTGGGGGGCCAGACTGGGGCCGGGGAGGGCTGCAGCGGGGGCGCGGGGCGAACGTCTGCGCGCGACTGGAGGATGGGCGAGGGAAAATTGCCGGGGGCGGCGACTGGGAGGTCCCCCTGAGCCAGGGGGAGGTGGGGAGACTGGCGGGTTCAGGGGGTGGGGCGGGGTGTGACGGGGAACGTCTGTGGGAGGAAGGGGGGCCGCAACTATGAATATGTATACCACGACGCGCCGGCCTTGTAATCTGCGTACTTGCGGTTTCAAGAAACTTTCTGATCGGATCTGCCTCAAATAAAGGAGGTGGCAGGCGTAGTGTATGCCTATGCCTGCCCGTATACGGGTACGTACCCGTCGACGTCGGATACGAGTGTGATGTCAGACTGGATGCTACAGCGGAATCACTCACTGCAATATGACATGCGTCTCAACGCTGCCAGGCAAGGCAGATAATGCAGAGCAAACCCATCCGGTGAGTGAACAATGACGTGCATGCTAGCTGCTGAACCGGAACTCGCCTCAAGCGCTTGCTGACCTGCCGGCAATGTTTCACCAAGCGTACAATGCAGCTTTGTCTCACAGCGGTCCTTCGCGTCCTGTACCCATGACTTTTGACGAAGCCTGGGCCGTGCACTGCGATACGTCATTTGAGGAGGCGGTGTATAACTTCAGCAATTGGGGTAGTAAGTTGAGTTACCTCTGGACAGCAAGACACTACCAGAATCCATTCTTTCAAAAAATCTACACAGAAAGACTCTTTTTGAGAAGGGCAGAGGAGCTGAGAGTTACGTTTCAGCGTTATACGAGTGCTGCAGGACGCAGCATCATACAGCGGTTCCTATTGACCCGCATTGATGAGCATGGTTACATCACCATCAAGATACTGAGCTTTGGCTGTGGACCTGGTTGTGATGCAGTCAGCTTGAAGTATGTCCTCAGCACACTAGCTAGGGACAGATGCTCAGCTGCAGGACTCAAGCGCATCAGGTTCCAGATCACACTAGTTGATCGTGAGCCGGGCTGGAAGCGCCGGGCAGTGGCAGCAATTAATGCCTGCAGAAGCTCAGACATTGAGCTGGCTCTGACGCCATTGTTTATCCAAGGCTCATGGGATGATCCTAGGGTTCTTGATGCAGCGGTAAGTTGCAGATCTATGCTGCCAGCAGATCAGTGATTAAACAGCTGGCTCCAGGCATCTTAAGTGTTGCCATTGCACAGCCTGCGCAATGGATTGTGCAAGTGATTGGCTTTCGAATTAGATACCTCAGCCTGCTGATTGCCAGGCTGCTGGCTGCCAGCAGAATATCACAGAGTGTTGTGAAGATTTGAAAATTGTATGCACTGTGTACTGACACAATTAAAGGATTTGCTGTTCATGTATGCAATAGACACACTGTAGCACCAGTGGCAAGCACAAGCCCTTTATGACACATCAGCAGCTCCTTCGAAGTCCTACTAACATCCTGCATCCAACGTCAAAGACATGGCAGCCGATTTGTTGAACAAAATTCAAACATATGCATGCTGCTCATGCCGCTTAGCCTATGCCGGGATGAGGCTGATATGCCTGTGATGGATAGCTTACCATCATGTGATGCATACTGTATAATAGACTGGATATGCCTTTGACTGATTGATTTCATCTGGGTTCTCCATACACAGGTGAATGCTGACATCATGAGCAACTCACATGTGGTGTTGGATGCTGCGCATAAGAGAACAGGCGAAGCAGCTGCAGCCCACCGATTCTTCAGCAGTGTCATACAGATGTGGAAGAGCCAGGCAGCATGTGTGCGAAGCAGTGCAGATTATCCCTGTCCCAAGCTGCTGATTGTGGCAGACAGGGACCAACCCAACTACCCCTTTTTCCAACCTGAAAAGTATGACAGGATTCCCGTCCTTGACACACACCGCCGCTGGGAGGCTAGGCATGAGGACACCAAGACGTATATGGGAGGTGAGCTTCATTCTGTTGATGCCACTATCAGTGCAGAAACATGACATACGGCAACGAATGCATTGCATCCATGCCACTGGCATGCATGTAAGGGTTGAATGTATGTGTGGGCTGCTGAAGCCTTCAGCCAGCCCAGTTACTAACTCAGTTCGGAACTGACAAGTACTGCTGTTGTATCAAAAAGCGATGGTGGAAGGAAGGTCACATGTAAGGTCATTACCACCTGTTCCAAACAGCGGCTGTGTTGCTGTCATTGATGATCATTGATTGATGGTTGGCAGTACTTGGATGCCATGAAATTCAACAACACCAGTGCTTGTGAAGTCTGCTTTTCTTGAGCCTTATGATAACGACAAGTCAGTTGTCTTTGTTATATCAACTTAAAGATTGGTCGACCAATCACAAGCATGAGACTCTCATGAGATTCTTAAAGTGTTGCACTGGAAACAAGTATCAGTCAGGAGTTCACTCTGTGACCAGTCTGTTCAAGCTCAGCCGTGCACAGTTAGCAGCGGCCAAGTGTCACATACTCCATAGTAGCTTATGCCCAATGCTGTTCTCGTCCCAGCAGATACTTACTGATTCTGTTGAACAAACCGTTTTCACGGCATGGTGCATGCCAGTTGAGTTACAGCCTACTTTGAGGTGAAACATTGGCCATTCGAGCTGTTGCTGATGGCCTCAACAGTCATGATGACCGGCTCAGCTTGTCACGGTGTTCGACGAGGACGGCCAGTTGTGTGGTCAGGGGGTCTTGAGATGTTGTGCCATGATTTGATCATCATGTTAATGTCGGCGTTTCATGTACATTTCACGTACCAGTACGGTACCATTGGCAGCCTGCTGAGCTGTTCTGCTAGTAGCATCAAACATAACACTGAAGACTATTGCTGTTGTGATTGTCTGCTGCAGTGATCGACGTGAACCTGCGCCGCGCAGCTCCTACAGCCAAGCCAGCTGGAACAGCTGGCAACAGCACAGACGATCAGTTGTGCGATCAGCTAGCAGCATTGACCATGAAGTAGGGTGGTGTGCCAGAGTCTGCAGAGAGAGTAGTGACTGGTTGGCAGTAACCTTCAAGGCGAGTCATCCCCTGCTCAGTGAGCACATCAGCATCAGTCACCACCCTCGATGAGCTGCCACCGCAGTCAGTAAGTTGCTGTCACAGTGGCAGTTATCATACCAGGAGCTTGGGAGTAGCAGCCTGCCAGCCAGACCCAAAGTCTGTGCGACACTTGCAGCTACCGGCTCGGCAACCTGTGGCGCCAAAAATCTGTTCAGCCAACAGTGGTGCAATGGAGTCCATTGCCGCACCGAGTTGATCGACATGGTAGGAAGTATAATGGCAATGACAATCTGTATTTTGAGGCACTGTTATGTGCACAAGTTGTATGTTGACAGATGAATTCCAACCTTCCTGTGTGTGTCGATGTATGCAAAGCCTTCTTGGCAATGACTGCCTTCTTCCTTATCCTGCTGAGCCGCCCACCCTAAGGATTACCATATGACATGATTGCATGCCATGCTGACTGCAAGTCAGTGACAAGGGTTTGCAGAATCGCCGAGTATTTGCACGTTTCAGAGGTTGTCACCACGTGCATGCCTTGTCATGACCTCAAAAGCTGACCATGACCTTCAGTAGTAGCAACACCTTCAGGAGTTGTATACACCAAAACATCTATACCCAGCAAGCCTGGAATCTTTGGGAGCTCTCAGTGAGATATTATGAATGCGTACAGTGATTTGTGAAGTGATGCTTATATGCATTGATCACATACTAGTAGTCAGTGAAGGTTTCTGATTGCAGCCGTCATAGAGTCTCTGGAGCTGGCCCAGTGACTTGTGTTTGTACTACAAGATGGTCTGGCTGGTCATTGTGGATGAGCATCGGTCCTGCTCCATGTCAAATGATTGTCATGATGGACCATCCGATGCAGTTTAGTGACACCATCCTCAGCTTGGCAGCTGGTTGCCGTATCTCATGCTGTGTTGACTCAACCATCGGACAACCGCAGGTAGGGCGATGGGGCCCAACGGTTGCACCCGCTACTTGCTACTAACATTCATGGGTGAAGGTCGCTGATTCCCCAGGTTTGCATATGGTGATGCACTGCAGGTGTTGTTCACTTGCTACTATAGCAAAAGTTCGAGCGATGTGAAAGGAGATATGGGTTGTGTTGCTATTGAGTTGCGACATCATTGTGGGCAAGTGTTATTGACAGCAGTATGATGTTGCCAAGATGCCCTCCATCAGTAGCCTTTGCCTAGAAGGCTACCCCGGGGGGGTTGATGTACCTTGTGATAGGCTGGCTCAGCCAGCGTTTGTTTCATTTTCAAGGGCCTCGTGGCCGGAATGGGTGTGTCTACTACTACTACTACTACTACTACTACCACCACTTACTGTGAAATTTGTGGAATGCTTCCAACAGTGTTGAACGACTGATGACACTTGTCTGAGCACCAGCCGCTGGACTCCAGCGGTCATGATCAGTTGTGTGAAAGGAGATTTGGCTTGTGCAGCAGAGCGAATGCAATGCTGGCTGTTACTGGCGGGCAATTGCTGCTCCCAAAGCTTTTTTCAAATGGCCGCCACCTGAGGAAAAAGCTGTGAAAAAAGAAAGGAGAATTTGGCTCGTGCAGCAAGTGAATGCAATGACAATATGAACATACTGAATACGCTGCTTCTAAGGGGCCGCCACCCAGAGAAGTGCTGAGACGTGTGCATGTTGCGCATGTGCACGAGCTTTCATGGTGGTCACCATGGACGGTCCGACCTGTCTGTGTTGTACAAGAGACCATGCGGATATGGAGGGGATCCTCTTGGTGTTACCCAGTGGAGTTGTTGATTTGCATCAGCCAGTTAACAGAGATGCTGACCATCTGCAGCAGCAGCTTTTTAAACCCTGATCAGGGTACCCTGCTGCCTACTGTATGTATGATCAACTTTGAATGCGAGGTGCACGAACACGACACTGTGGCACATCCCCATGTCCTACTGCAAATTGGCTGTGTGTTGTAGCTGGTAGCAGCAGCTGCTGCAGGTTTCACAACTGGATTGCAGTGTTGGCCCCTACAACAGCACTGCTGGCAGCAGTCATGCATGAGTCTAAGATCAACTACAGGAGGGTTGCACTTCAAGCTTGAGTGCATGCCGGGCATGTACACTGCCGCATTCCATACTACAACCGCGGCACTGTTTTTTGCCACCGTGACACGATGTGTACCTCGCAGATTGATTGCAGTCACCTGTACAGACATGTCTTCAAGTGTACATGCTCAAAACCCCTTTGGTTGGTTCAATATCGGATGAATGTCAGTCCCAAGGCTATGCGCTGCAGACCGCCTGAGGCTGGTCTTCAAGTTGCTGGGCTAGCAACTTGCTAGAGTACCCGGCGATAAGCGTCATCACGAAGCAGTACGGTACCATGTACATGACAACAGCAGCATGTGGTTGCCAGACTTTGGTTCATCATTGGTAGTAGTGAATACACCACCAACATCCAATTGCAACAAACAATACACAAACTTCAGAACTTGTGTCCATACAAAGCCTTCCTTGCGCACAAAAGTGCAAGCAGCACTTCAAGAGGTCAGCCAGCTACTGTTGCAGCACCAGACTGATGACCTGGCTGTGCCTACTCATTCTCTTCTGGTAGCAGCTCCAGATCAAGCTTGCTTGTGAAGCCCAACATACTGGGATCTACCTTGGCTCCCTTCTTCTTCTTGCCACCTGCCTTCTTTGGAATCTTGTTCCAGGTCTCATTAGCAGCACCAGCATGCACAAGGCCGACTGCAGCTGCGCTCACACCAGTACCAGCTGCTGTTGCTGCTTGCGTGGCTGCTGCTGCTGCATTGCCGCCCTTCTTTTTCTTACCACCAGGCTTACGATTCTGCTCTGCCACTTTGCGCTTCACGAACTCGCTGACGAATGTTGACACACCTGCAAAATTGCCAGAACCACAGCACAAGGAAGCAGTTGCTGCTGTTGTCACCGCCTGCTGCAATAGCTTACGACCACCCGAAGCATTCGACTGCTACAGACCCACTGCAGACAACATGCCCCGACCCCAATCAATTTCACGCACAGCGCACACACAGAAAACATCGACATATGTACATGACGCATGCAACCAGGTACAACCACCAGCCCATACCTGGCTTGTTTCCCCAGACCATTTGGCAGTACTCAGCAATCTCACTATTGCTGGGCAGCCCCATCAGGAACTCAATCATGGTCATGTCATCATTGCCATTCAGTTGCTGCATCTGACCTTTACACCAGCTGGCAAAAGCAGGGCTGAGATCTAAACCACCAAACAACAGACCCTCACCACTGCTCTCAGCAGTAGGAGCAGCTGTTGCAGCAGGCACAGCTGCAGGTGCTGCTGCTGGTGATGCTGCTGGCTGTCTGCGTACTGCAGGGGCAGGTTCAACAAACACCGCTCCTGGTACTGCTGCTGTAGCATGAGCAGCAGCACGTGGTTGCTGCTGGTTGCCCCTGCTAACTACTGCTGCTGCTGAGGGCCTACCTGGCCCTGCTGCTGCTGGTGCTGCTGGCTGAGCACCAGGAGGTGGAGCCTTCAGCGCTGCTGCTCCACTTGCTGCTGCCCTAGCCCAAGGGGTTGCAAGCGTAGGAGGGGCAGCAGCAGCAGGAGCTGCCGGCCGTGGCTGCGCTGCTGCTGCTGCTGCTGCTACAGCTGCTCGAGGCAATGGCACTGGTGCTGCTGGCACTGCTTTGCTGCTTACATTGTTGGTGGAGCCGGAGTAGTCCCAGAATAGTCCTTCCTGACCTGCTGCTGAGTGCTGCTGTGCTTGCTGCTGTGCTTGCTGCTGCTGCTGCTGCCCTGCACTGTTTCTCTGTCTGAGTGCCGCTATGAGGTCTTCCAATCCATCTTCTTCTACTGCTCCACCTTCCAAGTCCGTGACTGTCTCCTCCCTCTCCTGCTGCATGATGTGGTTCAAATTGACAGCTGGCCTTGGCGCTGCTGCTGCCGCCCCCCAGGGACCTGCTGCTGGTGCTGACGTACTGCTGGCATTGCTGGCAGTACGACCACTGCTTCCTAGACGTGCTGCAAGTATATCTCTGCAGCAGTCACAAGAGCAGACACGACTCCTCTTCAGACACAGTCTCATTCAGAGACACATGTTTGGTGGTAATGAAGGCAGTAGATTGTCTGGTTGCTGGTATGAACAGGCTACTACATTGGAAGCAGCCCTTTGTGGGCATCAGTCTTGCCATTGATGAAAACAACATATGCCTGACACAACTTGCAACTTCTACATGGATGTAAAGCTGATTATACCACAGTACCAGCAAGCATGGCAACCACCATTGGCTCACCCCAACGTTGCCTTCTTTACTGGTGCTGGTAACTCATCTGTGCTGGCAACCCTAGTAGGCTCATGCTTCTTCACAACTGCAGCTGCAGCAGGTGTAGGTCCCCAACCAGGAGGCACACCACCACCACCACCACCAGCTGCGGCACTGCTGCTCCGGCCCCATGCCCCAGCTCCTGCTGCTGGTGCCACCGCTGATGCTGCTGCTGCTGGACCTGCAGCTGCTGCTGCACGTGCTGCCTCCTCTGCCCTGGCTGCCTCCTGTGCTGCTGCTCGTGCCTGTTCCTCTTCCTGGATCTCCCTGAGAGACTTGGCGGGTGGTGCTGCTGCAACTGGTGCTGCTGCTGCCCAGGGTGCGGGCTTGGGTGGTTCTACCTTGCTGGCCGGAGGGAATAGAGGCACAGCCATGGGGCCACTAGGAGCCCGTGAAAGATCCTCAGCATCTGTTGCTGCTGCTGTGGATATCGGAGGATGGGTCAGGCCAACAACTTCCGGCTGCTGCCATGCTTGCTGCTGCTTGTGGTGTTGGGCTTGCTTCACATGCTGCTTCTCGGCCTTTGTTGGCACAGTCTCCCAATTGCTGCTATCAGGTTCTGGTTCAGAAACAGCTGCTGCCGGTGGTGGTGGTGGATGAGCCCAAGCTGCTGTCGCAGGCACTCCTGCTGGTGCAGCTGGTGCAGCTGCCTGCTGCTGCTGCTGCTCTTGAGGACGACTGTTGAAGAGCAGATCCCACATCTTGATGCCTGTACTGCTGCTAGACGTAGCTGCTGTTGCTGCTGCGGGTTGAGCTGGCACTTCTAGAGGAGTACCGAACAGAGTACGCTGCGGTGGCGGTGCCTGCTCTGCAACAGGTGCTGCTGCTGCTGACACCGGAGCTGCTAAAGACCTGGGCCCATCAAACGCAGAAATGCCAAACAGAGGTGCTTGAGGATCAGGGGCACCTGAGATTGCAGCATCAGCTGATGGCAAGGCAGCATGCTGTTGCTGTACAGAGAACAATGTTGCATCTTCTGCTGGAGCAGCCCAGGCTGCAGCGGGCCTTGCTGCATGGTTTCCTGCTGCTGCCGGCATACTGGGCGGTTGTCCAGGGCCCATAGGCGGCATGAAACCAGGAAATGGCATCGCAGGTGTTCCTGACCACGGGGCACCAGCATGTGCTGGGAACCCCACTCCAACAGGCGCCTGCTGCTGGTGCTGGTGCGGCTCTGGATGCTCTGATCTGACTGCCTGCTGAGGGTCCGGCTGCTGATGCAGCCATGCACTGACACTGCCTGATGAACAGGCCTCCCTGTACTGCGGCAAATGCGAATCCACATCAGAGAGTGTTGACAGCTGCACTACAATCGGTGCTGGCAGTGCTGCTGCTGCTGGTACCTGGGGCACCTGCTGCCGGTGCTTGCTGCTGTGCTGCTGCAAGATGTATGAGATCTCCCGCAGAAGGGGTCCTGCGCTTCATAACTGGCCGTTTGGCAAGTGCTGCAATGGCGTAGGTGGCTGCACGCTTCATCTCCTCATTCACTGCCTTTGCCCGGCAGTCTAATGCACCCCTGACGTTGGAAGCAAACAGCAAGCCAGAAGTACAGCATGATGACATACTGCTCTTGAACGATGTCAGAGTTATGCAAGTGCAGCTGGCCACATGAATTTCAAGTAGAGGTGAGCCAGCTCACCCTGATGCCACAGACATATCACACCATTCATCAATGCACACTGTAAGCAACAATGATTCTTGCTTATGCAGTCTATCACGCCATGTGCCCAGCCTGTTGTACTGCTGCAAATCTGGATCTAGGAGTTTCGTCCTTGCACAGGACTACGCTGCTGACTACTGCGACGCACCTGAACATGTAAGGGAAGGCGCATACATTGTTGATCTGGTTGGGGAAGTCGCTCCTGCCTGTGGCTATGATGACATCTGGACGTGTTGCAACAGCAACATCAGGATCTATCTCAGGCATGGGGTTGGCACATGCAAACACAAGAGGGTCCCTGGCCATGCTCAACAGCATCTCCGGAGTTAGGAGGTTTCCGGCCTGAGCACAAACACACGGATTGAGTGAGCACAACATTGCCCAATCACCTATGAGACGGCACATTAAAGTCTGAAGTTCTCTGGCAGATATCACATGCCAACGCTATCCCAAGTGGGCACGTGAATGAGCCCCAGGAGGCGTATTTGCAGGTGATATAAACCTGGGCATCAGGTGCACATATGCACAGGACCTGTCAACAGCTGAGGAAGCAATGTCTGTATCATGCAGCAGCTATCCACTGTGCAAGGCTTGAGCTGGTGTACCCTAACCAGTGGAGAAGCGCAAGTCCCCCAACATGTGCGAAGCGCAAATCGTCAAGGTTTGGGAACAGGCAGCCACTGCCAGGCAATAAAGGCATGGAGAAGGGCACTACTCACTGATAGTCCCAGAAACACATCTGCCCCCTCTACTGCCTCCTGCAGTGTGCGTTTGTCGGTCTCAACAGCGACCTCTGTCAGATAGTTATCTGGAGTGAGGTCCTCACGACCAGCATACACAACGCCCTGGATGTACAGCATGCAGCAGACACGTTAGAAGCGACACCTGGGCGGTGCTTTGACCGTTGATTGTGCCATGCAGAAAGCAACAGTGAAGAGATATCCTGTCCAGGACGGTTGAGGCACGTGACAACTCATGGATTGCTTTTTGCACTTAAACTATGCTGCTGCATTCTGCTGGATACAAGGTCTCAGAATGTTGCCTGCTAACTGCTTGTATCTGGGATGGTGTAGGGACTTCCGGGAAGTAGATATTGGATACTCGGCAGCACACCTGAATATCAACAGCCAGGAGGTTCTCCTTCTTAACTCCCAGGCTGACGAAGTACTTGGCACATGTAAAGCCAGCAGCTCCACAGCCGCAAACGACAACGCGCACACTACTGATGTCCTTGCCTGCAGAAAAAACATAGACACAATGCTAATGGTCGTCCCCTTCTGCAAGCAGCATCTATGTGCCCATCACTGAGCTGCAGCAACATCTGATTGAGACAACCTGTGCCATCATCTGCACTGCTTTTCACAAATCACATATGACACCTCAAAGCTGAAATGTGTCAATGCAGAAGACAAACACTGCCAACTGAGGCCAATCACAGCTGGACGTATACATCGTCATCTCGTGCAGTTGTCTCTAGCATTGCACAAGCAAGCCTGACAAGGCCCTCGATGATCGCACCGACCAACTCCAGTGCATTCAACAATCCTGCGCCTGCTATGATGGCTGTGCCATGCTGGTCGTCATGGAACACTGGAATGTTCATGCGCTTTTGGGCCTCTTGCTCAACATAGAAGCATTCGGGAGCCTACAGTACACAAGAAAGTGGGGTTTGTGCACCAGTCTACATAAGCAACACAGAAACCAGCGAGTCTGAGTTGGCAAGCACAAGTGAATGAGTAAAGGCTGCACACCAGCCAGTGCCATGTAGGGTGCGTAGAGACCAACACATGTACATGAACCAAGTGAATCATACACTACTCTTGGCTCAGCACATGCACATGTGATTCCCACAGCCTTGATTGGGGACAGGAAGCAGGCAGTAGGCGCGGTACCAGCCGAAGTAGATAAGCAGTAGAAGCAGACCTTTCTGCTGGGTATTAGCAGCACACTGCGCACCTTGATATCTTCCAGATTGATTCCGCCAAATGTGGGTTCTAGCGCTACCAACATGTCCACAAACTTAGCCGGGTCATGACAATTGACCTCAAGGTCAAATGCATCTAGATCAGCAAACTTCTTGAAAAGCACAGCCTTTCCCTCCATCACAGGCTTGCCTGCACTCATAGAAAGATTACAGCAGGCACTGAAGGTCCATTTAGAGCAGTGAGGATTCAGGACGGACTTGAAGAGGCGTCAGGGCAGCCAGGACTGATTCATGACTACACTGGTGCCGAAGGCAAGGCACACCTCTAAGGAACCTGCTTCCGATACGGCTGTTGCATGTACATTTGTTGTACAAAAGACATGTCTGGGTACAGGGACGCTGTAAGAACTCAGATGCCATGACCTGCTCACCTGCAAGGGCACCAATATTACCCAAGCCCAGCACTGCTGTCCCATTTGTGATTACCCCAACCAAATGGCCCTTGGCTGTGTACTCATATGCGAACTTCTCATTCTGTTGTATTGAGAGACATGGCTCGGCAACACCTGCGGGGTAGCAAGCACTTGTGCTGAGCACCTTGAAAACAATTACATAACAGGTATGATGCTCATGAACCACGCCATGCCTCTGTGCCTCTGTGGCTGGCACGTGATGACTCTAAGTCAGCCAATACAGGTGCCAAGAGTGCTGCTGCTATATTGTCGACCCGAGTACCAAGCATCTGTCTGTGATAGGTGACCAGAATACACACTCTGGGTGTACAGAAAGATATCATCACTGCCAGACTGCTCAAGAGCGCAATAGGCCATGATCTTCCCACCTGGTGAGTATGCTACACTCAAGTCTTCTTTGGTGCCCATCAGCTTTGTCGGCACCACCTCTAGCTTACCAGTCCTGCAAGCCAAGGACATGGAGAAGATGGTCAAAAACACAGTTGACACCTACCAATTGAAATCAGTATGACCAGCATTTGGCAAGCAAGATGCCTGTCTTGCTCTGCAGCTAAAGCCCTCCTAATTGATTGCCAGCAACTTGCTAGCAGAGTTGAATGGTGAGCACATGCAGCCAAGCAGAATGCAGCGACAGGCCTGTCTGCGTTGGGTTTGTGCCATCTGTTCTGAGATGCCACGAGCATGAAGTCTTTGGGGCATACTTCTGGATGCATGGCATGCAGGATGCCAGCTGAGCAGACTGTACATACAGGTGGCTGAGCAGACTGTACATACTGGTGGCAGGTAGCACTTGGTTCCCGTTTTCTCAAGCATATCTCTGCCTCACCGGCCTATCTTATGATACTTAAGAGCCCACTGCCGTGTCAGCCTCTTACGGAACGCAGCCCAATCTTTGCTTGACAGACGCATGCCAGCTTGACTCTGACGCGCCTGACTGGCAAGAATGGCCTGCAGACGGTCCTCTGTCTGCTGGAAGCGTTCCAACTGCAAAACAAGCAGGATGTAGCAGAGTGTTGAGCTATACCGGCCTGTGTTGTACACAAAGGGCTGAACATGCCATGCCAGAGCATAGAGATGTATGCTACACAGCTCTGATGATGCTGTACGTGAAGGCTTGAGATCTTGACGATAGGACCAGCCAAGGTGTACGCATGCGTGACAGTCAGCACACTGCAGCACAGTAGCACGAGTGATAACTTACCATGATCCTGCCTAGACGCTGCACAATGGCTGTAGCACCTGGATGCTGATGGTACACCAGCGGATAGAAGTCCCCAATGAACAGCCGCAGCAGATGAGCTGTGTCAGTGGTGACAGTCACTGCTGTAGTGAACTTCCCACCATCCGCATCATCTGCCTGCTTGATGTCACTAAACAGAGCTGCTTCACCCTGCAGATAAAGCAGAGAGGTACATGATCTCTTCAGCTGGAGAGCAGCAGGGAAGACCTGTTGGCCTGTGCAGCAGCTTTCTGTTTTGTAGCCTCAACCAGACTGCAGCAGTCACTTTCCCGACTATGTGACCTATATCCAGACTGTGCCACAGAGCAACGACAGTGCATGCAGTTGCTTGATCTCAATGTCGGCTGACATCTCCATCTTGCTGTAGCCGCACATACATGTTCCTGCCCTGAAGACGCCAGCGTGAGAAGTTGTCACTAGCATACCATGATTCATCGCTTTAATTACGCTGTTATGCTGGTACGAACCAGACCTTTGGTACAATTTTTCAACAGCACTCACCACAAAGCTGCCCTCTCCAAGCGTCCCAAGCACAACTCCACCTCGCTGCAACTGCACCTCGCCCTCTAGCAGGAAGAAGAAGTGATCACACTACGCAAAGGAATATAGAGCACAACATAGGTGATTCTAGAAGATACTGGACCTTGTCAGGATACTCTGTCACTGCAAAAAAGCAGTCGCAAGTGAAGCTTTGGATGCTGCCGTCATGTGAGGCTCAACTAGGAGTCTGAGTGTGCACATGAGTTGGACATGAGTGGTGTTGCAGTGTCTGGTTAAGTACCAGACTTGCTGCATTCCAGTACCTTGGACTCGTTCTCTTGAATCAGCACAGTCCCTGCTGAAGCAGATACATCACTTCCAAGCAGCAGCAGAACTTCACGCTCCCCAGGAGATAACGCCCTGAATGCCGGGGCCTGCTTATGCTGGGCAAACTTGTGTGGGTTGACCCAGATAGGGATGACATCATGCTCATCCATAATGTACTTGAACTCTTCAAAGCTGATTAATACCATATCAGGGTCTTCATCGGATGCAGCTTGACCCTCGTCCCCCAAGAAGGCCTCATCAACATGTACCTTGATGGCTTTGTAGATGGTGCGGTTGACATCCTCCAGAAGGCGCTCAAAATCCTACATACAGGCACAGCAGCTGGGCTTCACCACGGATGATAAGGACAGACAAGCCAGCTCAGAGCGCCTTGAAAGCTTTAGAGGGCTGCAGAGGCAGACAGTAGACTGATAAGCTTTGTAGGGCTGCACAGGCAACCAGAAAACTGGCAACCCTCAGCAGCTACAAACCCATGTTGGCACCGTGACAAACAGCATCAGGCATACATGAAGCTAAGCTCATTGATTACCTGCTTATCCAGGAAGCCATCTCTGTCTGTGTCATACATCTTGAACCAGAGAGCTAAGATGTCGTCCTTATCCCCTCTGCAGTGTTTCGTTCAAAAGCAAATAGCTGCTCTCATGAACAGTAAGAGTGTAAGTTGTATTCAATGCATGCGCGAGTGTATGTCCAACATGTTGCATGCGTGAAGCATTTCTGCTTGGCGCAGCATACACTCTGCAGTTTGCACAAGTGACAAGTGTACGCAACATGCTTGCTGGGATTTCTGAGGCTTGCTTCACCCCTGCCATCAGCTGCTTGCACTGGTTGACCTGCTGCTGGTACCATCTGCACGCTGGCATCTTTCCCAGGCAGCCAAACCCCTAGCCTTACCTGTAGATTGTACTAAGCGTGAGTGCAAATTGACTAAAGGTAACCCAGCCTCTGTTGGTGTCATCCATGGCCCTGTATATTGCCTCAAGAAGGCGCTCGTCACCGCTGCCAAAGGCTGCAAGAGCACAGCAGAGCTGTCATTTGCAGATAAGCTACAGATTGCAAGCATCTGCACAGCTGTGCATCCACTGCGTTGGTTGCCAAAGAGACACATGAGCTGGTAGGGTTTGGCAGTCTGCACACACCAACTTATTTGCTGGCACCGTGTTGTTGCAGCACCAACCTGCTCCCAGTGACTTGAAGAACGTCTCTCTATCTAAGCGATCATCGCCCGTCTGATGCTCAGAGAAGTGGTGCTGCAATACCTGGTTGCAGAATGCAGCAACATGAAACTGCGATGAAATGGAGGCGGTCTGGCCATGGCAGCACTAAGCCCAGCGCACAACTGAGAACATGGACAATTTGGGACGATTGGGGTTCCTGACAAATGCACATCACTGCTGTTGCAATGGAGTTGTGAGGATGCAGCTTCGGTCTGCAGGGGCTGTATCAGTACAGCTCACTCTGGATGACATCACTACAGGCACTGCTAAGGTATGTACATGCTGCTTTTCAGGCCCTGTCCATGCAGCCGCTTGCCAAGCTGCTGCTGCTGTTGCTCCTGCTGTGGCTGCAAGATCTCAAGCCTAGGCCTAGATGCGTGTAGCATCATGTAGTTGATGCGAAGCCAGCATTCTGACTAGCATGGTATACCTGCAACTCTGTGGAAGAGAAGGCAGTTTCGTCCTGCAGATCCTGGAGGATCTTCCGGCGCCATGCAGCACCTTTACCAGCCGCTGCGTGACAGCAGCAAGTTGCACGTTAGCCACAGTATGCGGTGGTATGCGATTGCAGCTGTCAGATGTGTGTCATTGACGTAACATAACCCCCAAGTTGATCTGTATGGCTGTGCTGCCGGAAAGGAACATCATTAGCCTTGGTGAAGCAGCACACTGACAAGCAATCACATCTGAACATGGAGCATTAGGTTCTGCAGCGTTGCCTGATCTGCATATACTCTGAATCAGGGGCAGTACATGTGGTCAAACATCTCAAGCCATCCCCAAACAATAAGTTCAAGCTGTCTGATCAGCATCACGGATACCATTTATCT